>PVJH01001107.1:0-234063 GCA_004026705.1 Nesogale talazaci
CATAAAAACAGCATCTTTCCTGTAAAGCCAAACAAATACCTCCCTGCTCTGCAGCAAGTAAATCTAAACCTCTTCTATTTTGTAATACTACTTCTGCTAAAGAATCTACCTGATCTTGCAAATCTTGTGTAGTGCCTGATGAGGCCTGCATATCCGAGATTAGCTGCCTAGATAATTTGGTATCCTGCAGTTCCAAAGGACACTGCAGTACTGATCCCTGATCTTACAAATAGGTCACCTAGTTGCACTGCCCTTTAGCTCTTCCTGCCATGTAATCAACAGCAGGGATAGGGACAGGCTCGTTTCCAGGAATAATATCTATGTCTGGAAGGAGAAAGGCTAGCACACCTAACTGTCCAAATGCTGGATAACTGGCTAAAAGCCCTATTGTTGCCACAAACAAAAACTGAACTATTAAGGGCATATAAGGAGCCCGTATCATTAAAAACACTAGAACAAGAAACAAATCCCGCCAATTCTACATAATCTCACAAGTATTGTTCAGCACTCTTCCTCTTCCTCCCTTCTTGTCTTTACCCCTGTGGGTGTGGGATGCTGGCCCCTCCCCCAACCTGTTCTCTGCCATGCCCACTTCTAGAAAATGAGCCCATCTGACTCTGGTTGCTTCCAACTCTGTAGCTCTCTCTTTTCTTGCATCCTTTACTCTTAAGTAGGCAGCACAATACAATGTCCTTCATTCACTGTCTTGGAAGGGGAGTCTCTAATATGAGTGATGCAGACATTTCTTCCATATGAACAGATACACAGAAGGTAAAGGACCTCCCCACCCCATACTCTCACACTGACTACATACAGATACATTCCTTTAAACACAATCAAGATACCAGATACTTTTAGGATCTTAACTTAAGCAAACAAGCAACAACCACTAAACAAACCGGATCAAAGCCCTCCCCCACAGTCCTGAAAATTAATATAAGGACTCCCTGGATTTGAGACCATTCTTCAGAAGGCTGCCTAATGCTTCTGTATGCATGGATTACTAGCCTTGTTTCAAGATTTGGAACTCACGGGTAGAAAAAATGTTTTAAAGCACAGTAAATCCAATGCAAAAGGGTTATAAATAAAACCAATTCTATGGAATTTGTGATATAACATCTCTGAATCATTGTTAAATAGCAAGCCCTACCTGCAGGTCTGATAGTCCCAGGGTGGTAAGAATAGTAAAGTGCTTAACTGCTAGCTAAAGTTGGTGGTTTGAAACCACCCAGAGGAGCCATGAGAGAAGGAGCTGACAATCTCCTTCAAAAGGTCACAGCTGCTAAGGCATGGAGAGGACTGTAAGGCCAACAGTAACTCCAGACATGTTGTCTCCTCCCTGGACCATACCTCAACAGAGGACAATATGGGGACACATGGCAAGAAGTGAGTCTGGTCTGAACGCCCCACAACAGGATAAACCAAGAAGGGAACAAAGCAGATCAGCAATGGGAGCAAAGAAAAGCCACAAAGTTTGTGAGGACCCTCAGCAATAAACTTAAGACTGGGAGGGGGCAGTTCCCAGAAGCTCACAGAACCTATCAGCAGAGAGACCTAGAATTAGGTATACTTTTTTTGCTTTCTTTTTGCTAGTTATATTTTCCCTATTTTTATTGAATCTTTTGCTTTCTTTTTGATTTGACTCTTTTATTGTTGGTTTGCCTCTCTCTATAAGATCGGCATGGCAAGAGAACTGGTGGAGAAAGCAACAGGATTCACTACTCTGTGGTACTTGCAGGGAGGAGGAGGCAGGGAAAGGAAGTGGTGAGAAACAACACCATAGGCAGGGGAGCAACTAGGGAATTAAAACTGACAATGAGCAGGCCATAAAGATCTTGGGGGTGTTGGAGCAACAACAATCTACTGAGAGTAATTGTTAGGAGGCAGAAGAAGGGCGAGCGTGATTGTGGGGCAGGAGGAAGGTAAAAGGAAACAGAGAAAAGCTCTTTAGGAAGCAAAGCTATGGATATAGATATGCACATATGGATAGGTGTGCACATGAGTAAATACACTAATTCATAAAAATAGAGGTATTGGCATATGTACATATATTGATATGGCAATATACTGAGGAAGTGGATGGATTTTGGGCCTTTGTTCAAGCCCTTCCTTGATGCAAGAACATTCTGCTCTAACAATCTGGCATTCTGTGATGCTCACCTTCCTGGCACAATTGCTAAAGACAAAATGGGTGCATAAGCAAATGTGGTGAAAACAGTTTATAGCGCTCGACTATCGAGAGATATAGCATCTGGGTCTTAAAGGCTTGAAGTTAAACAAGCAGTCATCTAGCAGAGAAGCAACAAGCTCACATGGAAGAAGCACACCAGCCTGTGTGATTATGGAGTGCTTACTGGACTGGTTAATGGGCATCAGAAGACACAAAACAAGCAAACAAACATTGTTGGGACCAGGTGAGTTGGAGCCAACCTCCAAAACCCATTTGTAGACAATGGGAAATCACCTCACAGAGGAGTCACTAGGAAGAGATGAGTCAACCAGGGCACAGCATAGCACCAATGAAATACACAATATTCCTCTGGTTCCTTCCTTGAGACTTCCTCACCCCCCGCTATCATGAACCCAGTCCTGCCTTTCAGTTCTTGCTAAACCAGAGCATGTACACAAGTACAGATATGAGATCAGGAACACAGAATCCAGGTCAGATAAACCCCTCTGCAATAGAAATGGGAGTAGGGATACAAGGAAGGTAGGGAAAATATGGGGAGAGGTGGACAGGAAGTGGGAACCTATCACAGTGATCGACACAACCACACACACACACACACACACACCAGGGGGATGTACAACAGAAACCATGGGGGGAGGGAGGCAGTAATTGGTGTAATATATGAAAATAATAATAATTTAAAACTTATCAAAAGGTCACAAGGGTAGGAGGGGGGAATAGAGGACCTAAAACTAAGACCTCAAATAGAATGTAAATGATTATAAAAATAATGATGGCAACATATGTCCAAAGTTGATGGGTACAATTGATGTATGGATTGCTATAAGATCCATAAGACCCCCTAAGAAAATGACTTTGAAAAGTCACAGTCTTAAAAACCCTATAGAGGGAGTTCTAGTCTGACACATGACATTACCAGGTGCCATCAGTTGGACTCAGCTCAAGAGCAACTAAGAACAATGGCAGCAGCAGATTTAATAATTACTGTAATTACTAAATATGGTGAATATAAATGGCATTTCAAATCATATTCAACAACTATTCTTTTTGTTTCTGTGGGTGGTGGTTTTCTTTTTAAAATCATTTTATTGGTGGCTAATACAACTCTTATCACAATACATACATACATTGGGTCAAGCACATTTGTATATTTGTTGCCATCATCATTCTCAAAACATTTGCTTTCTACTTGAGCTCTTGGTATCAGCTCATTTTCCCCTCGCTCCTCACCCCCTCTCTCATGAACTGTTGATAATTTATAAATTATTATTATTTTGTCATGACTTACACTGTCTGACATCTCCCTTCACCCACTTTCTGTTGTCTGTTCCCCAGGGAGGGGGTTATATGTAGATCCTTGTGATCAGTTCCCCATTGGTATCTCATCCTCCCCCTCCCCTCCTGATAATCACTACTCCCGTTATTTACCCTGAGGGGTTGATGTGTCCTGTATTCCCTGTGTTTTCAGCTCTTATCGGTACCACTGTACATCGTCTTGTGTAGCTGGATTTGTAAGGTAGAATTGAGATCATGATAGTGGGTGGGAAGGAAGCATTTAAGAACCAGAGGAAAGAGATATAAACCTTGGTTAGCAATAAACTTGAGCTCGCTCTGACTCCCTCCGGAGTGCTTCCCTTGGAGCTCTCCGGGTCCCTCCCAGCACTCTCAGGCTTCTGGCTTCCTGCCCACGCAGTGCATGAACTTAGCTGTTGAGATCGCGGCCATCCAGGAGCTTCCCGGCTTGCTGTGCCACTGAGCTTCCTCCATGCAAGGCCCCAAGAAGGCCAATGAACCTGGGAGCCAACTGGAATGCTATTGGGACCCCGCATGTTTCACCTGTCAACTATGCCTCCACTTGTTATCTCCAAGTGAGAAGTAATACAAACCAATAGATGATTGGGCAGGTGACTCTCCTTTTCTCCGTTTCACCTTCCTGTTGACAAGTCACGTGGAGTCACACTGATGGCTGCCAGAGCCCTGGAGATGCTTCTACCGCCACTGGATCCACAAGACTTTCCACACACAGCCTTGTGATCATCTGCTTTTGGCATCATTGCATGTGTTGCACGAGTCTACAGAAGAATTCATGAGTCTATATTGGACATAAGGGCTATTATTGAACATATGGACTTGATCTGGACTGGTGGACTAGCTGGGGTGTTTTATCAATGAAGAATTACTTCTTGATATAATGTTCTCTCTTACATATATGAATGTCCCTGGATTGATCTCTCTAGTCAATCCAATCTAACTTAATAACACTAGTGGAATTTTTAATAATTTAAAATAAAGTTTTGGGGGGCTGAACCCCAGTGGCGTAAGTGGTTGAGTGCGGGACTGCGAACCACGGGCTTGGCAGTTCAAATCCGGTGGCAGCTCTCAGGAGCAGCACTGGGTAGCTCCCACGACCACCAGAGGGCAGTGATGCCCCACCCCCCCAAAAAAACCAAAACCAAAACCAAACCAAACAAAAAATAAAGTTTTTTTGTATAATTTTTTCAAAAGAACTGGAGGAAAATTGTATGCTTCATTGCTGCTATACTGCACTCTGACAGATTCGTCTCCTCCCCATGACCCTTCTGTGAGGGAACCCTTCAGTTGCCTATACATGGGCAACAGCTATTTGATGACATGATGATATTTATAGCTTCTATTGGTGACAAGTCACAGAAAGGACTAATGCTACTGGGACGTTTTTCCCAAACTCGTGGCCATTGAATCAGTTCTTACTCATAGTGACCCTATACGACAAAGCAGAATTGTTCCTGTGGATTTCCTAGACTGTAACACTTTCCAGGTGTAGAGAGCCTCATTTTTTTTCTTCTGCAAAGCAGCTCATGGTTGCAAACTACTGATTTTGCAGTGAGTAGCCAATGCCACTAACTACAGCCAACTATACCACCAGAGCTTCAATTAGTAACTTAAGGAAAGGTTCGACTTCATCTCATGGCTATTAGGTGTCATGGAGTTGGTTGCAACTCACAGTGACTCTATGTATGATAGAATGAAATCCTACTTCATCCTGACTCAGTCTCAAAATTGTCACTGTTTCAGCCCATTGTTGCAGCCACTGTGTCAATCCTTCTCATTGATGGACTTCCTTTATTTGCTGCCCTTCTATTTTGCCAAGCATGATGTCTTTTTCCAAGGACTGGACTCTCCTCACAATATGTTCAAAGCATTTGAGATGAAGGCTCACCATCCTCATCTTTAAGAAGGATTCTGACTGTACTTCTTCCAAGACATATTTGCTTGTGCTTCAGGCAGCCCATGGTGCTTTCAATAATCATCACCAAAGCCACAATCCAAATGCATCAAATTCATCTTCCTTTTCCCTGTTCATTGTACAGCTTTCACATACATATGAGTGAGTTGAAAATAACAGAAGAGATAAAAGTAGTAGAGTGATCTATGTTAGACTAAATCAGTTGGTTGACTTCTCCAATTTCTTCATTACTACTTTCATTGGCCTTTCCAACTTCAGAGGTCTGGCTCCATTAGGGCAAAGCCATGTGGCTTCTCCTCTGGCTCTTCAGAAGCTGCCATCTTCTCTGACCGTGAGTCATCGTCTCTGAGACTAACTCCCAACAACTAGGGAGATAGCTTCTCATCTCCACGAGGGAAATATCATGAGATTTCCCAGAAGTCTCAGGAAAGTCATGTCCACACAGAGGCCTCATTGGCTACTCAATGACTATCTCCAGATTAACAGGCTAGACTCCACCCCTACCTTTCAATCATAAAATTAACATAACCACATAACTTCCATAGTCTGGATTCTTATCTGCCTTGTCATCCAACCTCGTGTCTTTGGGCTTAAGTCTGTTGTAATGCTTGCCATATCATCTACCAATCCTGGGAGACGTCAGCAGCAGCCAACTTATCTACTGACTTGATTCATTCATTTCTGCAGCCAGAAGCTGATTGTCGACTTGCTGGTCTTGGGTTCATCAGGACTTACAACTAGCTACCCGAATTGGGAGAAGTTACATCTGTCCCACAAACTTGGAGCTTTCTCACCTTTATAATGATGTGAGCCATCTCCTTGGTATGATAGTGTTGTTAGATGCTGATTCACAGTCACCTATGTAACAATAGAAGGAAACACAGCCCAGTCCTGTGACATCCTCACATTTTTTGTTATGTTGAAACTCATTGACACAGCCACTGTACTAGTCCATCTTGTTGAGGGTCTTCCTCTTTTTCACTGTCCTCTACTTTACCAAGCACAGTATCCTTTTCCAGGTACAGATCTCCCCTGATAAGATTTCCAAAGTATGTGCAATGAAGTCTTGCCATCCTTGGTTCTAAGAAGCATTCTAGCTATACTTATGTCATCTAAGCCAGATTTCTTTGTTCTTTTGACAATCCATGGTACTATCAATATTTTTCATCAGCACCATAATTCTGATGCATCAATTCTTCTTTGGTCTTCTCCAGTCAATGTCCAACTTTCAAGTATTTAGGAGAAAACTGAAAATATCATGGCTTGGGTGAAGCACACCTTAGTCCTCAAAGTGACATCTTTGTTTTTCAATAGATTAAAGAGACCTTTTACAGCAGACATCCAGGATGTAATACATCATTTGATCTCTTGGATGATGATTAAGATACTTTCCCATATTTCTCTCAGGCGCAAGCATTTAGTGGTCTTATAAGACCACTTACATGTTAGCATTGACTTAGGCTCTTGCTGGTAGAGAAGAAAGCATTGTTTCCAAGTGTTTTATTTTAAAGCCATGAGCAAAGTTTTACAGCCACTGTAGAGGTAGAGCCCTGGTGTCATGATGATTAAATGCTCAGTTGCCAAACAGAAAGGTTTTCAGTTAAAATTGGCAGTTCAAATCCATTGATTGTTGTATGCACATGATCTTCCTATTTAGAAACTGCTCAATCCATCAAGATTTGCAAATTGCATCAGTCTCCAGTTACTATGGTATTGAAGAGAATTCTGGTGGCACAGTAGGTTAAGGGTTGGGCTGCTCACTGAGAAGCAGGACTTCCAAATTCACCAGCCCCTCCATGGAAGAGCAATGAGACAGTTCACTTCCAGAAAGATTTACAGCTTCTGAAACCATATGGAGCAATTCTGCTCTGTTCTGTACGGCTACTATGAGTCTGAATTGGACCGACAGCCGAGAGCTTCATTTTTCAGTATGTGGTGCTTGCCACACCCCTGAATTCCAATTCCAATTCTGCCAATGACTAAGCTGTGTGACTCTGAGAAAGTGGCCTAACTTCTCTGCTCTTCAATATCCTCATTGGTGAGCTAGTACTTGCCATAGAAGGTTGGTAAGGCATCCTGGTGGTGAAGTGGGTTAAGCACTGGGCTGCTAACCTAAAGTCAATGGTCCATACCCACCAGCTGCTCCACAGGAGAATGAGGAGGCTTCCATAGAGATGTACAGTCTTGGGAAATGCAAGAAGCAGTTCCACTTTGTCCTATATAGAGACCCAGGATGAATCGGAATCAACTAGGTGGCAATGGGCTTGTTTTGTTTTGCTTGTTTGCTCACTTTGTAGGTTTGGTACGAAGTAAATTTGAGTTTGTAAAGCATAGAAAACAGTGTCAATAAAACAAGACGTGCCAGAGAAGAGTCTGTGAAATAAAGAAATCTCAAAGGTCATATGACATCTCAGAATGCGTTTGTCTCCAACTGCTTGAATGCGAAATCTCCACAATCTCCCCATAAAAACAGTTTCTGGCCTTTCTTCAGGAACACCATGTGCCTTCTCAGTCCACAGCTTCTGGACATTTGGTTTTACATGCGCAAGAACAGCGGGCTTGCTACTTTAGCTCCTCTGTGCAAGATGTATGCAAAACACCCCGATTCTCTTTGTTCAGGTGTCCAAGGAAGCGTTCATGCAGGCTCTGACTTATGTAAGATGCAGCGGAATGCCAAAGTGTGTTATTATTTTGATTTTGGTCTGCTTTTCATATTGACTATGGGTCTAATGGCCTTGACCTTCTTGATAAGGAGCACCCATCCCAGATGAATTCTTTTGGTTCCAGGTTAGCTGTGAAGTGGAGAAAAAGAAACTATGGGACACAGTGAATGGAAGCCTGTAGATGGTTTTTAAGTGTCTTGAGTGAAGTTATCTAGAGGAGTAAAGTAAAACGGATGTATGTATATATGGAGAATTTTGCATCAAAACGTTTAACTTGCTTGCTGGTGTTGCGGTAGTTACATCTTGGGCTATTAACCATGAGGTCAGCAGTTTGAAACAACCAGGTGCTCCACAAAAGAAAGAAGAGTCTGTCTATCCCTGTAAAGAGTGACATGCTTAGAAACCCACAGGGACACTTGACCTAGTCCTATAGGGTTGCTATGCTGTAGATATATTTTGAACCCCTTGGTCGTTCATATGGAATTATTCTGCGCATGCAGGCAATACTAAAGGCACCTGATTTTGAAATCTTGCATGATTTTGGAACTCATTGCTTTTTTGGGGGAGGGGCATCACTGCCCTCTGGTGGTGGAAGTAGGAGGCCCAGCCTTTGCTCCTGTGGAGCTGGAATTGAACCTCCAGCCCAGTGGGCCACAGTCTCGTGCACAACCACTATGCCACTGGGGCTCAGCCCAACTCATTGCTTTTGAAACTCAATTCTCACCCTCCACAACCTTACAAGGCAAAATAGAATGCCCCCCTAAGGCTGCCCTCTTGACTGAAACTGCCCTTTTCCTGTGGAGTGGCTGATGGGTTTGAACTGCCAACCTTGACTGACGTCCTTTTTGTTGACAGCTGAGCATTGAATTATGGTGCCACCAGGACTCCTATGGCTCTAGTGCCTTTCACATAAAATATATGAGGATGAGACTTTTTTCTCTACCAGAAATAGCCTGAGGCGATGCTAACATGTATATGGTCTTTATACCAGATAGTCTAGGTGTCTGGGCCTAGATGGGAAACTTTTTCTTTCAATGACCAGTATCCAAAATAGACAGGAAATGCATGGAATGACTGCAACTTATTTGGGCCTAGACTGCCCTCAGCCAAAAGATGTGGAAGAGGAAGGGTTGCTTTCTCTTTTTCTGGGTAGCCTGGCTATACCTCTTCTTTTGCTAGTCTTCTAATTACTGGATAATCAAGAAAAGGAGAAAAAGATACTGTTATATCATGCAAGTTATTGTTTGCATTCCTATTACTTCCTCCTTGTTTCCAAAACAGGGTAGAATATCCATTCCTCATCCCCCTGGCTCATGGGAGATGCCACAGCTGTTGAGTGGGCTTCTTCACCTTAAGGGGACTTCCCTATACTGCGCCGCTGGAGCTGGGCTTTTTGACTGCGTTGCGTTCTGTGACAGCATGATCCATTGGCTGCTCTCTGGAAGACACTATAGTAAAAAGGATTCGAAAAGGAATATAGTAAAAAGGATGCTGGTGCTTCAAAGGTGCTGGAAGGAGACTGTTGATTGATTGCTAATATACACTGTGTTAAAAATAGAGGGAAAAATGTCTTTCATTCCCCCCTTTTCCTTTTGGAGCTGAAAAGGGAGGGGAAGGGGGAAAACCAGGTGGCCAAGGTGAGAGGTTATGTTTTGATCACCACTTAAACCTCAGACCACTCATTGGCTGAGAGGCAAGGGAAAGCAATCCTTTGTGTGTCTGAAAAGAAGCTTCTCAAAGGAGCCGTGCTCTGCAAAGGCCAGGGGACACTTGGCACTCTCATGTAGGGACCATTTTGTTCCTGGCCCCGGATCTCCTGAGCTTATCTTTTGCATCTTCTGCCTGTCCTCCTGCTGTAGCAGTAAGGGACTGGGCACACCTTCTGGGGTGTGTCAGGTCTGCTGCTGACAGAGAGGAAACAGGCTCGGGGTCCTTAGGATCTCACTTCAGGAGTCTGGGGCGCGGAATAAATCAGGAGGCTGAGAGAGAAGCAGCCCTTCAGTGAAGGGCCCAATAAATAGCTTTTGGATTAAAGACTTGTGTATTCGGAATGATCAGATGGGACCAGTATTGAAGACAGATGGCATGAGGCTTTGGTAAGATTGGGAGAGGCGAGGTCTTCCCTCACTTGGGTATTTTAGATAGCAGCTTCTCAGTACTGAGGCCCTGAGAAGAAAGCATATTTCAAAGGAGAAGATTAGTTGGATAAGGAAGCTTACCAGGCCTTTCTGCATGATGGGACTCCAGAGATTTCTGCTTCTTTGCCTTGGCGAACTCAACGTGCCCAGTTGCTTCCTCTGTGCCTAGCAGTGCCAGCTCCTAAACCATCTTTCCACGTGGGGACACCCATCTGCCCCCGACCCACCACATGCCCTACTGCAAGTAGGCCCAATTTGAGTTGGGATATATTTCAGTGAGTAATCAATTTAGCAAACACATTTGGAGTTTGAGTCCCCTATAAAATAACCTACCTCTATTTTAAAAAATCATGGAGGAAGGCAATTATTGATGTGAAAATTGCCTCAAATAGCCTCCCTGGACAACTTAGAGGAAGGGCAATAATAGTAGGTCCGCTCTGCCTACCTAGACCATTCTTGAGGGAATTTCCAAAATAGATAATTTGGGTTTTCCTGGCGAAAAAAATTTCACTACAGTTTCCTTCATCTGGGTCCCTCCCTACTTTCTCTCTGCTTAGATTGCCACCGCAGTGAGTTTATCTCAATCTGGGGGAGATGGAAGGGTCCACACCATAAAAGCAGGTGGAGGGGACCTTGTTGGGACACAGCTCAGAGAGGAAGCCACTTTCCTGGCGAGTCTGAAAGGCCTCGGCCAACACGACACAGTTCCTTCTGCAGCGAGAATGCCTTTCCTGTGGCCAGTCTGTCTCTGAGTGACCCACTTTAAATTCAGTCCCGTGTGTGTCCTCGCTGGCTCAGGCAGAAAGGTGACACACTCTCTTGCTGCGCCACAAAGAGAGATTAGTCAGAGTCCCCATGAGAGGGTGCGGGCGGAGACCAACCGTTCATCATGTGTGGTGGCTTCTCCCACTTGTCACGGGGCTGGCCATTTATAAAGCAAGTGGCCTTCGCTGGTCGCTTGGAGCGGACTCCGAAAGCGTGTTGTTCTGTCCTTCTGGAAAGAGAAGGGCGGCAGGAGGCTCCAGGGAGAAAGTGGACATGATGTCTAGCAAGAGAGAAATCAGGAAGCAAGGAAGACCACAGTCAAACCTGCTATTTTTTATTTATGTCGTCCAATCAGAAACCACCGTTAAAAACCCCTTGTCGGTCAGCACAGAGGGAAATACATTTTTTTTTTAGCTGCTTGCTTGGCTGCCTTGCATTTCACACAAAATCTGTGTGACCTTGCAGGCTGAAATCGCAGCCAGACGAACATCTTTTTTTTCTTTTTTTTCCTTCTGGGCCCCCTGCCCTCCCACCGACACAATAGGCTGCAGAGCCACAGACAATTCAGGTAGGACATTCATCAAAAACCCAGCAGAGAGCCTGCCCTGGCCATCCAACCGCAGGCGAGTCTCAGAGCTGAGCTCCGATGGTCACCCTGATGTGAAAGCAGTCAGAGAAAAAAGTCCAATTCGGAACCTCATACTGGACCCAAGATCACCTTGGTGGACAAAGAGATTAAATCATGCACTGCCTCAATGTCACCCACCACCACCGCCACCACCCTGAAGGGCGCCACAGTCTGTGTTTTGACATGGCTGTTTCTACGAATGATGTAGACTTGCTTTTCCCTGGATGTCCTTTTGTTTTTTCCGTGCCCATAATTGAGGACACACCTAGGTGTCCTTCAAGATTTATCAAAGGGGAAGAACATTTATAAAGAAGACTGTGAAATGACTTTCCTTGAAGATGAAGAATGGGGCTGGGAGAAGTCCTTGCTTGATGTTCTCACTGTCCCCTCTGAAACACACTAGCCTGTGGTTCATTATAGTCATTCAGAAGCTTATAGCAATGAAAGAAAGTATGTTTGAAGCTCATTGATCCTTCCCATCCTTAGCAAACAAGATAGAGCATTTAACAACTATGATCAAATGTGATTTTTTTTGTTGTTGTCACTGAAGAATCACAGAGGCAAGAGGCAAAACTCCAATGCTGACCCAGAACACCTGGGCAACCTTGGCTCTGTTTCTCTCAGGGATCCCAAGTGGGTCATTTGAACCTCCCTCTTATTTGGATTCCTCATCTGTAAAAACAGGAGGCTTCTAATTAAAGAGTTACTAAGCCCTTTTGATTGGAAAATTCCAGGTTTTTGGAGTAGAATAACATTCTCTTCTACCTCATTTTTCTTCTAGGGATTTGTAAATAAAGTTAAATTTGACGATGTAATGGCAGTATTTGATGGCTTGTCATAGGGTCATGGCTTTGCTGGAGGGAGAACCACTCCATTGTTTTAACATGCCTGTGAAGTCTGGGTCCCTCTGAGAGTCTGATGAGCACTTGGGAGTCCTTCCACAGAAAAGCACACATACCCAGATCAGCGTCCATTGTATGGCATATCAGAAGGAGGCGTGGATTTCCAGAACATAGAGAAAAATCTTAGTTAAGAACCGTCATACAGGAAAGTTTAACGCAGCAGTTCTCAACCTCTGGGTTGAGATCTTTTTGGGGGGTGAAGTGACACTTTCACAGGGGTTGCCCAATCCATGACACTAGCAAAATTGGAAGTAGCAATGAAAATGACTTCATGGTTGGGGGCCCCCCCCCAACATGAGGAACTGTATTAAAGGGTCACAGCATTAGGAAGGTTGAGAACCACTGGGTTAAAGCCTCAGCCCAGATCTTGTAGCTCCATTATGGGATACAACTCAAAAGTAAACATCAAACTTAGAGCCTCCATGAGCTGGTGCTGACTTGTAGAAGCCCTAGAAGGCAGAGTACAGCTGCCCCTTTGGTTTCTGAGACTGTAACTTCTTGAGGGAGCAGAAACCTCATCTTTTTTTTTTCCTGAGGAAAGACTGGTGGGTTCAAACTACTGACCTAACTCACTATACCATCAGGGACTCCCTTATATTGTAAGAGAGATTTAATTCATTAAGCACATTTAGCCTCCAAGAACATCTCAGGCCAGAGGAGAGGGCCAACCTTTAAATACCTACTCACTCTACTGATCTTTGCCTTCCGCTGGACTTATACCTTGGCTAACACTGCTCATAGCTAGCAAGCACTTATTACATTTACCATGTGCTAGACTCAAAAGTTATAAAAATTAGAGTATTTACCCCATACAAAAACCCCAGGAAATAGGTGCTGTTGTCATTCCTCTATTGCCATGGTGAAAATGGAGGCACATTAAGGTTAAAATAATTTGTTCAGTGTGAGTTGAGCTCATAAGTGGTGGTGCTGGGTCTTGAACTCAGCAAGCTGGCTCCAGAATCTGTACTCTTCACTCCCATGTCCATTTTCAAAGTGGTTGAGTGGTTAAGTGCTGTGGCATCAACTCCCACTCACGAGGACTCCATGGGTGTCCCATGGAGCATGACAGGGTTTCCGTGACTGCTTTTGTGACTGCTTTTTCAGGAGATTGCCAGACCTTTCTTCTGAAATGGCTCTTGGTGGGCTCAAACCTCCAACTTTTGGGTTAGCATTCGAGTGCATCAGCCATTTACACCACCCAGAGACTCCAAAGAATCTGGCCAATAGGGATTTAAAAACACAAAACCTGTTATCCCTTCAAGATTTATACCTATGTTTTGTTTTATAACTCTCCCCAATGTATCAATTGAGAGGGTTTTTTTTTACTCTACAAACAATCTTATTATCAGTGACTGAAACTCTAGGAATATCAGCTATTTAGCAAGAAGTTATATGGCTTCACAGGTGGGTTGGCACTCAATGGAGCACCGGGGACCCATGCTTTTTCCACTTTCCCTCTTGACCATTCTCACCGTTCTAACAGAACTTCTCCTAAAGGTCACCACATGACTCCCATTGCTGCAATCACTATACTCACCTAGGAAGGTGAGAGCAGTAAAGGGTGTCTCATATACTTATCTCGTGATTTGCCTCTCGACTGATTTTTCCATTGTTCAGAGAACAGCAAATAGCCCCCCTTTGGATAAGGCAGGGGTTCTCAACCTTCCTAATGCTGTGACCCTTTAATACATTTCCTTATGTCGTGGTGACCCCCAACCATAAAATTATTTTCGGTGCTACTTCATCACTGTCATGAATTGGGTGGCCCCTGTGAGAGGGTCATTTGACCTCCAAAGAGATAGCGATCCAAAGATTGAGAACTGCTGGTATAAAGGAAGCTGTAAAAACAAGTGTCTGACTTTGCTGGGCTCTAGAGGCCGTGATGGAGGAGGAGTAGGGAATGAATGTTGGGGAATCTTGCAACAGTGTCTGTTACATATACCCTATCCGCGCTTGTTAAAGCAGAGCATTCACAGGGAGTGAGGAAGGAAAGAAACACAAGTGGAGGGGAAACCTTCCTTTAGATAAAAGTTATTCCATGGCTTTTATTTTCTTTCAGAAAAAAAATGGTCCCTTTAGAAGAAGGTGTTGGCCGTAATAACTAGTTATAAAAACTATTTGCAACAGCAGATTTGAACGCCTCTTTCGTCAAGTTGGAGGCATGAGCTCTTAGGCAATGTCTTTATTTTGAATCATTGGGGGTGGGGGAAGCTTGTTTCATTCTCTTCCTTGGTGGATTTTCATCAAACTCAGTGTGCCTCCCAGATAACAGATATAACCAGATGGCGCAACAGGTTTACAGCCTTTATACTAATCCTTGAAAGTAATGCATTTTTAGCAGCTCAAATGCCTAAAGAAGGGTATAATGGGGCTGAGCCCTGGTGGCATAGTGGTTGTGTGCGGGACTGCAGCCCACAGGGTTGGGTTCAAGTCTAGCAGCAGCCCACCAGGGCAGTGATGCCACAACAACAAAAAAGAAGGGTGTAATCTTGGTGGTCTTGTCTTCCACTTTATGGTTGGATGTCAAGGAGCCTTTCCTTGTCCACAAGATCTTAACAATTCATGCTTGGTTAGGGACCTAGGTCCCCCGGCCCCAGGGAAATCTGTCTCCACAGTGTCTGGTTTGTAGCGTCTTATCAGGGTCAGATAGGGAAGTGAGACAGAGAAGGCACAACATAGAAACAGCACCAGAGTTCTCCCTCAGGTACTGATAACTGGATTTGCCAGTATTATCAGAAGGGGGCTGTTTCCAAATGCTGTTAACTGCTTGACACAGCTAGCCTGCTCCACTGGCAGATACATTTGGCTTCAAAGGCCAAAGACATGTGAGTGCTGGCATTTAAAGGGGTCAGTGGATTTATGTGCCTTAGTATCATAAAAGATTAGATGTGAGGGTACCTTGAATGCCATAATGCCCAGAACTCACCATTCTTCCCCTGTTCAATCTTTAATCAGAGACACCCGGGTCCAAACAGGTGACACTTCACATTGGGCTAGTGGCTGGGCTGTAGCGATAAGCGATTGTCCTTTTGGTTTTACCTTCTTTCAACTCTGCCACGTTAATCACATGGTGATTGCAGAACACTACATTGTGTTCCCAAGGAACCTGGAGGAACCTAGTATAAGAGGAAGCTGTGGGAAGAGACTAAGGGAATGCTACATGGTTTAAAATCAAGAAAGGTTTATATCAGGGTTGTATGGTCTCACCAAACTTAACTCAAGCTGGATGCTGAGCAAATCATCAGAGAATCTGGATCACCTGAGGAAGAATTCAATATCAGGGTTGGAGGAAGACTTATTAACAACCTGTTATATGCAGGTGACACAGCCAAGCTTCCTAAGAGTGTGGAGGACTTGAGGCACTTGCTGATGAAGGTCAAGGACTGCGCGTGCTTCAGTATGGATTACAAGTGAATATAAAGAAAACCAACATCCAAAATAAAATAATAACAAAGAAAACAAACCCCAAATCCTCACAACTGCTAACATCATGGTAAAGGGAGAACAGATTGAAGCCAGGGATTTCATCTTGCTTGGATCCACAAATAATGCTCATAGAAACATCAATCAAGAGATCAAATGCATTTCATTGGTTATCATTGCTGCCAATGAAAGGCAAGGGTGTTACTTTGAGGACAAATGCATTGCTTCTTCTGATGAAGATGCACTTGTGAACAAGATTGAAAGGATGGACTGCCAAAAGAAGGATGACAACCAGCCAGAATGCTTCTAAGAGGCAAGTAGGGTGAGACTTCATCTCATAACTAGTCTATGTTAGAAAAGGACATCATGCTTGGTAAATTAACAAAGGAGTGAAAAAGTGGAAGATGTTCCACAAGATAGATTGAAACAGTTGCTGAAACAATAGACTCAAACATAATCACAACTGTGAGACTGGCACAGTGCCAGGTAATATTTTCTTCTGTTGTGCATAGACACAATGAGTTCGAACTGACTTGATGGCATCTAATAATAACATGTTTTATATAAATGATAGGATGTTTGAAATGCTAAAAAGGCCACTGCCTCGTTAAATTGACATGATGTTTCGAAAATACATTGTCTTTGTGTTATAAGTAGTCTGAATATTAAGAAAATAGACTTGCTAAATTTAACAAATTGTTATGGGACAAAGTACAACTTTCTCAAATCCTCCTTCCCCTACACATATGGCTGTTGGATTTTAGAGGATCTTCTCCCAGCTGTGAGCAAGACTGTTCTCAATTGGGAGTCCTTATGCCGATTCTGGGTTATTCTCTGAGGTTTTCTGTTGAAAGTCTGTCCATTTGACTCCTGAATACAAAGTACTGTGTCATGTAGCTACCCCCATCTTGCAAGACTCCTACTGCTCCTGTGTTAGTCTAGGTAGACTAGAGAAACAAATGCATAGGCACCAAGATGGATAAAAGCATAGGGTTTATATACAAAAGGAATGGAACATTGAGAAAACTTTCCAACCCAGTCCAGTGCAAAGTCATAAGTCTGATATTAGCCCATATGCCCGCTACCAGTCTACCGTCTTCCAACTCACCAAGTCACACACCAGTGGGTACAGAGTCCCGGCACTGGCAGGGTTCTTCCCATGGCTCATCGCTTCCAGGGCTCCAGATCCATCAGCAGTATCCAGTGGTGGTAGAAGCATCTCAGTGCTGGCAGGGGTCTCCATGTGGCTTTTTTGACTTCAGAGCTCTGGTTCCATCAGGGTAAATCCACGTGGCTTCTCCTCTGACATATCTCACAGGGAGCCAACCTTCTCTCTTGCCAGTTGCAATGTCTCCCAAGGACTGACTTCATGGTCTCTCATTTCCATGGGGGAAATATCGTGAGATTTCCCAGAATTCTCAGGAGAAGGGTATGTCCACACAGAGGGCTCATTGGCTATTCCAGATTGACAGGCTAGACTCCACCCCTAACTGGCACCAGAGTATGTGACTGCCACACTTGACCTTCTACTCTACCAAGCATGAGGTACTCCTCCAGGGACTGGGCCCTCCTGATAACAT
Organism: Nesogale talazaci; assembly: GCA_004026705.1. Taxonomy (NCBI): domain Eukaryota; kingdom Metazoa; phylum Chordata; class Mammalia; order Afrosoricida; family Tenrecidae; genus Nesogale; species Nesogale talazaci. The sequence goes on from PVJH01001107.1 coordinate 17,517, forward strand.
GTTCAAAGTGTATAACTCGGTGAACCTTAATAAAGGGAAGTCAGGTAATTACCACTCAGGTCTAGATGTATTACCTCATATCCATTTCTGGGCACAATTATCACCCTCAAAGTAAAGATGATCTTTTGTCATAAGTTATTTTTGCTTGTTTTTCAGCTTTATAAAAATGGAACTACACAGCATATACTTTTTTGTGTCTTATTGTTAGATCTTAGAAACTCATCTATGGTATTGTGAGGCGCTACAATGGATTTCTTCTTCAGTACTATAAATATTTAATTACAGGAACCAACTGTACTTCTCTTGTCTATTGGCATGTAATTCACATATTCTACAATTCAGTCATTCAGTCATATTAAGAAGAGTTATGTAATAAACACCACAATCAATTTTGGAACATCCTCTTCTTTCTTACAGTCATTGTGGTTGGTTCCCCATACCCACCCACCCCCAGCCTCCCCTCCTATGTCCCTATGGAGTGATTAATCCAGTAACTATCTCACTAGATGTACAAATCCTGGATTTCATATACAAAAAAAACATACAAAACAAAAAAGAAACAAAAAAGGCAGCAAAAGAAAACAGAGGAAGATCTCAACTGAAAACAAAACAGAAAATAGTAAAAACTGGAAACATTTCAATGGGTCAAAAGGGAGATCAAATGATCTTACCTGAACTGCATCTGCCACAATTGACTTCCCGCTGCTCTCTGTCTGACAGTAAGTTCATTCACATCCCTAAGCAGTGGTCAAAGCAAATTCATGAGAGACTTAATCCATGTTGGTGGCCTGAAACTGGAATTGGAGCTTCCCCTGTCATCCATAGCCTTCTGCAAAATGGATATTCACAATTTTATGCAATCAGCTCATAATCCAAAAGAAGTTGGAGGCTTGAGTCTATTTGGAAAAAGTTCTGATTGATCAAAAAATCCCAAAATTGAAAGTCATTTGGATCACAGCTTGATCCTAACACACCTGGCTCTCCATGAGTCAGAGTCAATTCAAAACAATGGTTTCTTTTCAAAATACATGCTGTAGAGATATTATTTTGGATATATTGTGCTCATGAAAAATGACTGTCATCAATTTTTTAGTTTTAGTTTTGTGTTTTAGTTGTTTGGTGAACCTCCTCTGATCATAGACCAGGCATGTAAATAGTCTTGCTATCATTGGAAAATAGATTATTGAAGATATAGTTAGATTAAAATTGAACACTTTTTAATTTGATCTCCTTTAGGTGGATCTTTAGTTGTTTACTTTTCACTACTCTCTGTTTTGGGTATAGGGTTCTCTCTGCTCTATTTTGGTAGTGTGTGTGTGTTTTTCTGTATATTAAATATATGATAGGTAAATTTACAGAGACAGTAATTGAATTATGGTGGGGAAAGGTGGGGAGCTAATAACAATGACTACAAGAAAGAAGAAAATGCTTTAAGATAGATTATGCTGATGAATATAACTCTTTTCATATGATTGAACTGCTGCATTGTATAATATGTGAAATATATGACAAAGAATGAAAAAAGTTTGAGTAAACAAGTGGCTATTCAGCTCAGAAGCAATAAAGCTCCACACGGAAGAAGCACACCAGCCTGTGTGATCATGAGGTGGTGAAGGGATCCGGTGTCAGGTATCAATGAGCTAAAATTATATTATTATTAATGAAGGGAAGTACAGATTGGGGACCCAAAGCCCATAAATCGGTGAGGTGACATCCTCTTGCAGAGGGGTTACAAGGAGGAGATGAGCCAGGTAAGATACAGGGTAGGAGCGATGAAATATGCAACCTCCCTCTAGTTCCCAAATGCTGCCTCTCACCCACTATCATGACCCCAATTCTACCACATAAATCCAGCTAGACCAGGAGATGTACAGTGAAGTTGGAAACATGGGAAACTTAGGATAGATGATCCATCAAGACTAGTAATAGGAGTGGTAATACCAGGAGGGTGGAGAGATGGAGGAATAGAAAGGGAGAACCAACTTCAGGGATCTACACAGAGCCTCCTCTCTGGGACACGGACAATAGGGAAGTGAGTGTTGGGACACATTGAACAGTGTACAGTGTGAAAATAATAACAATTTGTAAATTACTAAGGGTTCAAGGGGAAGGGGGGGAGGAAGGGTAATATAGGGAGCTGATAATGGGGGCCTGGAGGGAGGGAGGATGTTTTGAGAGTGATGATGGCAATGGGTGTGTAAATGTGGCCTGCATACAATTGATGTTTGTATGGATTGGGATGGGAGTTGTATGAGCCTCCAATAAAATGATTCATTTTAAAAGGGGGGGGGAGGGGAAAGAGGAGCTTATACCAAGGAATCAAGTAGAAAATGTTTGGAAATGAATGTGGTAATATGTGTGCAAATGTGTTTGATACAGATGATGCATTGAATGTTATAATAGCTGTAAGAGCCCCCAATAAAATTATTTTAAAAAATTATACCCAGTTGCTTATATCCAAGTTCAGGATGAAGGTAAAGAAAATTAAAATGAGAGCCAAAATATGACCTGAGACTCTCTCACCTGAATTTTGAGCACATCTCAAGAACAAATTGGAGACATTAAACGTGAATACAGTGTTTCTCAACCTGTGGGCTGTGACCCCTTTGGGAGTTGCTCTTTCACAGGGGTCTCCCAATTCATCACAGTAGCAAAATGACAGTTATGAAGTAGCAACCAAAATCATTTTATGGCTGGGGGGCACAACCATATGAGAAACTGTATGAAATTATTGTATGTAATTAGCACTGCGCTAATTACAGAAGATCTGATGAGCTGTGAGAGGCCATCAAGACCATCATTCATGAAGAAAGAAAAATGTTATGAAAAGACAGGAAAAAAAGAAAAGATCAAAGTGGATGTTAGAAGAAATTCTGAAACCTGTTACTAACCATGGAGTAGCGAAAGCAAATAGAAGGAATGATGAAATCATTTTCACCGGCGCTCCCTAGGTGACATGTTGATGCGGCAAAGTTACAGCACAACTGCAAGCAGAAGGTCTTTTCCAAGGGAGGGCAGATCATAGTTCCCCAACCCTGAAATCTCAGCCACAGGCTCTCTCATTCATTTCATTTGTTAACATTCCTCCCTCCCTAGCTCATTTCCTTCCTTTCTTGCTTCCTTCCCTCGCTTGGTTCCCACACTAAAGAGAAGACTTTATTTCAATCAATATCGCCGCTCCTCTCAAATGGCAGCGCCACGCTATTAAATTCGGCCAGCTCATCCTTTCTGAATGAAGGGAAGTGGATTGGGCCGCAGCCCTATCTGTCTGCCATTATCCTTCATTAAATGCCCTTCAATTCCTCTGTGCAGCCAGGCCTCCGCAAGACCCCCTGCTGGTTTATGTAACTCATGCATTAACCTCATTGGGCACCAAAGCTTCCCTATTATTAAGCCATTAAAAGCCAGGCCTGTTCACCTGCCAGCCCGTTAGCTTGCTTTCCCATCTCCCTGACGGTTTGTCGAGATGAAATTGGAGGTGGTGATCCCCATGTCTCTCTGATTTCTCTCTTCTCCTGTAGAAATTTCTTTCCTGTGCCACCCTCTCTTCTGGCTTTGCCTCGCCTTGCCTTGTCTCCAACCCTGTCTCTGCTTTCCCCACCCCCACCCCGTGTTAGCTTTGTGCACTTTTTTTTTAATACTGTTCTATCTCCCCAGGAGGAGGTAATTACGTGGTGGAGAACAGGTTGCGTATAGCTGTGTACGCACTCACCAAGCTGGAGCCTTGTCAGCAAGGCTGTTTCCAGCCCCTGCTGGCTCAGGCGACATTTGGCAAGTCATCGCTTTCTAACCCCATCCAATTGTTTCTGGCAGTTTGATGAAATTGTGCGGCGGGTTGCGATGTTGGCGATTTCAAAGTGGATATTGCAGAAGGCTATAGCACCTTATGTTGAAACTTCTCCCCTCCCCCTCCTTGTGTATCGTCTCCACCTGACCTGTTTGTTTTTGAAGTGCACAGAGATATAATTTTAGCGATGTATGTGTAATATTAAGGCTGAGAGTTCTACTGAGAAAATACAGGACCAAGCTAGAATGGCTGGTCCTCCGGGAAGATGCCTTAACTTCCAGTGAATATTTCACCAGGGGGGCCACAGATGTGTTCCGGGTTAGTACCATCGGTTGGCTCCTTCGTGGCATCTATAGAAGCCACCAGCCAACTGCACCTAAGAAGGGCTTGTATATTTTAAATGGTTTAAAAGGAATCAAAAGACAAGCACTTAGTAAAACATAAAACAGCAACAACAACCACGAGACTGCTTACCACGAAGTTGATTCCGACTCCTGGATAATTCAGAGTAGAACTACCCTTGTGCATTCAAAGGCTGCGAATCTTCATGGGAACAGCAAGGCTTGCCTTTCTTCTGAGGTGAGACCGGTGGATTTGAACTACTGCCATCGGGGTGTGCAGCCCAAGGCGTTACCCACTATGTCACCAGGGCTCCTTTAGATTCATAACAAAGTACAAGAGATTGGAATTTCAGTGGCCAGAAATAAAGTATGATTGACACACAGCCACACCCAGTCATGTATGCCTGGTCTGTGGCTGCTTTCTTGCTCCATCAGCTGCACTGAGGACTTGTGAGAGCAATGATGGGGATCTGCACAGTCAAACACATCTGGGTCGGCCTCTGAGCTATTTGCAGGTTTGGCTCCAGACCACCACAATAAAGTGACTATCAAAAAAGAGTCCGAGGATTTCTTCATTTCCCGGGACATCGGAGAGTTAGGTTGACTAAGTGGCCATCAGCTGTGAACTCTGCAATAGCATTATGAAATGGCTAGAAATACGGTGAGAATCACACAGAATGATATTCCGTGGAAGAAGTGGCCCCAATAGAATGAGCATATGCTATGGAAGAAGTGGTCCCGATAGACTTGCCCGAACACAGGGTTGCCACGGACCTCCAATTTGTAAAAAACCACAAGATCTGAAAACTCCCCAAAGCCAAATTCACCACCCAGAGGTCCATTCTGACTCAGAATGAATCAGACCTAGGACAAGATCGACCTGCCCCTGTGGATTTCTGAGACCATGACTCTTCATGGGAGTAGAAAGCCTTGCCTTCCTCTCACTGAGAGGCTAGTGGTTTTGAACTGCCAGCAGGGCTCCTCGCCAGATCAAGAGCTCCTCGCCATCGTGTCAATTCCAACTTATAGCAGCCCTAAAGGATAGGGTAGAACTCCCCCTTTGGGTTTCTGAGATAATTCTGAGATAAAAAATATGAATAGAAGTGGAATGCCTTGTCTTTCCCACCTGCAGAATGACTGATGGTTTCAACCTTCCAACCTCATGGTTAGCAGCCCAACGTATAATCCACTATACTGCAGGGCTCCCTATCTGAGAAGTCCAAAGCACAACTAAGTGAGCTGTGCCTGTCCTCTCAACCCCTCAGCAGCTAAGATATGTTGACTGTTGGTCTACAGGATACTGAGTCCCAGCTGTGTTTACACCTTGGGGAACTAAACCAACACCCCCCCCCCCAACAGACTCCTGTGCCCTGTTCTTAAGATTCTAATTTAATTGTTTGGGGTTCATACAAGGAGCTGTTCATTATAAAAACTTTTTAAGTGATTCTCCTTTATAGCCAAGGTTGAGAACCAGATAGCCAAGGACACCTAAAACCCAAATCAAACCACTTGCTATGTCATCAACTCCAAAGCATGGCCATTCCATGAGGGTCAAAGTTGAATGGTGCCCCAAAGTGACTTTAGGGGGAAGTAAGCTGCCAGGTCTTTCTCTCCAGATGCCTCTTGGAGGATTTGAACTGCCAACCTTGCAGTTAGCTCATTTGCTGTGGTACTACCCAGTATATCACCAATGCCATTGAGGTGATTCCAATTCATGGTGACCATATACAGAGTAGAACTGCTCTTCAGGGTTTCCTACAGGTTAGCCGGTGGGTTTGAACTACCAACCTCAATGTTCAAACCACCCAGTATAAGGAGATATTAAAAAAAAGACAACGATTCTTTCATGATAATTTGAGAATCTAAAAAAAAATTGCTCCCTTATATTCTGAACATAGAAAAAATGACTTCATTTCCTTTCATCACTCATATACGATTCTTTCTTACTCATGCCCACTTTAATTCTTCCTCATTTTGTCCCCAGCCCCTCTGAGTATATTTTTGGTACAAACACCTTTGAAGAAAGGCAATGGAGGAGAGGTTGACTGATGGCCACTCCTTATTTTAGGGCTTCTTGTGGTGAGTTGAGGCTTTTCTAAGCATTGTGGAATAAGGAGGTGCTGTGATGCCTGAGACATCTGCAGCCAAGTTCCTTTCTCCCATGAGTGCCTAGCACCACAACACTTAACTCTTCCAAGATGAAGCTCAAACATTGACTTCTCTAGGAAGGCTTTTTTGCTGGCCCACCCTCAGAACTATCCCACTTCAGTATTTGTACCCTTACAGCAACCCATACTAAGGTTTCCCCCAGCATCTGGGACACAGAATGACACCTAATTCATTTACCTGGATGTCTCTGTCCACTAGCCCATTTTTTGTTTTAGGATAAGGTTGTATCTTATTAATTTCTGTGTCCTTCACTTCCAGAGTCATGCCTGCTTTCCAGAAGGTGTTCAATATGTCTATTGTAGAGCAGTGGGGCCGGGGATAAATCAAGTTCTATGTTTTCAGGCTGCCGAAATGTCTTTGTTGAATTAGGATGTCTTGGGTGGAGGCATAATGTGTTGCTGGAGGCAGCATCTTAAGGCAAACCACTGAATACTGAGTTCCTGGATGATGTATAAACTTTTGATAGAGAAGGCCAAGCAGCAAAGTGTTGTAGGGATTTGCATTGGATAGCATGAAGTCAAAGAGAACCAGCCACCACACTGAAGATCAGGCTTGCAGACTGACAGGGCTACTTTTGAGAGTGGGCCCACTGGAAAATCTAACCTGCTCAGGAGACATGCTTGGCAATTGCCTATCAAACTTGTCCAGCAGTGGATCTACCCTATGGATTTCAGCTCAAATAGCCATTTGGGCCTCTTTCTGAAATGTCCGTTCAACCCTATTTATTTGCTGATTGTCTCTCTTCCCTGCTTCTCCACAAACTCCCCTAGGCAGAGGTCGTGCCTGCTCAACCCATCACTTAGTATGGTGCCTGGCACATCATCAATGTGAACTTTTCAACATTCATGATGAACTTTTGCATGAATGAATATGCAATACTTGGAGCGCCAGTTTCCTTTGTCTACTGCGGAAGTTCATGGTAGTCAAACCTTCATCGTCCAGACCATGCCACCTGAGGAGATTAAAGCTCCTGATATTCTGAACTTAGGGTTCAGGGATTCTTAACTGGTCCATAGATAAGATGTAAAGAGTCCATGGATGTGTGTGTGGGAGAAAATCCTTCTTTCTTAGTTACTAACCTGTAACTGTAGTGTAAGTTTTCCTTCCATTGTGAAAGTAGGTAATAATCTTACCTGTGACTTTGTCATTTGTAGAATCCTTCAAGTTCATCAGTTATTCAGAGGTAGGGTACCAATTATACTTGTCACCAGATTTTGTTATTCGATGTGTTAATGAGGAAGCATGCACATTAATATGTCACAAATTTGTTGAATGACCACATTGATCCTAATTAGCCTGTAAGCATGAAAATTGCTCTAATTTTTTAAAAAGGAAATTGCTCTAATGTCATTTCCCAAGAAGTGGATTTCTTTCCAATGCTTTGGATTTTATTTTATACACTTAAAAACATTTTTTTCTTGCAAGGTTTTGTTATACTGCCAAAAGAGTCCCTGATACATTCAAAGTCTAAAATCATTATCTGCTATTGGCTAGAAGTCCTTGGGTTGTGGAAATGGTTTATATGCTCAGCAACTAACTTTAAAGGCCATCTTGAGGTGCTTAGGATGAAAGACCTGGTGATAGCCTCTGAAAACTCAGCCATTGGAAATCAGAATCACTTCAGTCAGGACCACTGTCCCAGGGCTCACCAAGTATTTTTTCCATAGTGATAGAAAGCTAAATGACATAGCACCTAACCAGAGGACCCAGTTTACAAGCCAGAAGGTTAGGGAGTTGGCCCATGATCATGAGATCCACTGGTTGTATCACATACTAGATCATCTTCTAGGATTCAGTATGCACACCTAACGAGAGCCCTCTGTATTGCCCTGTGTCCCTGACAATCACAATCGGGCAAGGGAGTCCTCACCCCACGTGGTGCCCAAGGAGAGCATCTGTCACTCCATGCACACTGTACAAGTAGATCATGTACTCTTCTCTGCCCCCAGTTTGTAATTGCACTCCTACTCCTCCTGTGAAGTAGGGTCATTCACCTGTGAAAGATAATTACTCCTCTATTTGTCTATTGGACCAAGATCTAGGAGTAATGAGTGTCCAGATTATAGCTTGTTGTGGCCCCTGAAGGGAGATATGGGAGGCAGATCCTGGAGAGAGTTGCAGAGATGGGAGGCACAGGCACCGATCACTGAGAAGTGTTGCCAGTGTGCCTATTCCTGCTTCCATCTCTTGGTTCACAGTTGCATGTGTTCTTCCATGGGGGACACAGGGTTGTGTAGAAGGGAATCCTGGAGACTGACTGTCCTCACACACTGTCCTCCTGAAGTAGCATATCAATTATATCTGGAACAAACAATTGTGTTGCCCTACAGTGACCAGTTACATTCTGGATGATGCAAATGTGATACAATCAGTGGATCCCAAGATTGGAGGCCTACTTCTCCATCTCCTGTGCTGTAAAAGTGGGTCCCCTGGTAATGTTCCATTTTATGTAGAATTCTCTCTCTGTGGATCAGGCATTTGGCAAGCTCCTGAACAGTGGTTCTGTTTGGAGCACTGCAGGGAGAAAAGGCAAACTCCTATCTCATCACTGTCTATTCCCGTGAGAATGAATTGCTGGGTTTTGCAGGATGAAAGAAACCCTATCTAGGCAATTTGCCACCTCAAGGAATAGTGCCATAAGGGAGATTCCACATTGGTCAGTGTTCCCAACACATTGGGCCTCCAGAGATGGCGGTAACTAGATACTGGGGGACTTAGGTGTGACTTCCATCTCTGCTACCATGGCTACTCTATTGCTTCCATCGTCATAAATCTATAGTGGCTGATGACAAAGATTGCTGATAGTTACAGGTAGATTCATTGTTTCCACTTGCTTATTCAGTACATCCTTCGTGACGGAGGCTCTCTGGTGAAACATTACATGTGATCCATATGTCTTTCCACTTCGTACCCACTTTCATATGTCCATACACATGCCAGACCTGGGCCCAGCCAAGCACCAGGGCACCCAAAAGTGCTATCCTACTTACGTGCCCAGAAAATGGAGACCAGGAAATATTTGGAGACAGCAGTAACAGTCACAATTCTCTATTAGGATGGTCTCAAAGGACGTTCTTTCTCTAGTTTTCAAGGAGCTCAAATGTCTTCTTCCAGCTTGCCTTGCTCATAGACTGCAAGTGATATTTCTGTAGGGCTATGGTAGAGACAGTAGAACTGCTGGGTATGATTACGCAGACCATCATTCCCTTATGCTTTGTTGCTAGCCAAGACAGGTTATTCCTGGCAATTTTTGATCCTGTTAAGGAAAGATGTTTCTTTGTTGTTGTTGCTGTTTTGGTTTGGTTTGGGGCTTTTTTAGGGCAGCTGTTCAATACTCATGCAAATAGGTTTCTAAGGAGCCCACTCAACTGGTCTGCCCATCATGTCTAGGAATATCTGAATCCCACTGAGACACTAGTCTGGCTTCCCCACCATGCTTCTCTGGCTATTTATATTTTTGGCCCTACATTGATTCTCTCCTCAACTACAATATATGCTTCCTGAACACTGAGACCCTACTCTTGAGAGCACCAGCTCTCAGTACAATATTCCACCCACATAAAATGTGGGTAATAGTTGCCATTGGCGATGAAATAATTCTGAGAAGCAAACCAAACAGGTTTTATGACAAAGATAGCCACCCATGCAAATAATGCAAGGCAAACAGTCGTCAAAGAATAAACTGGACCCAGAATACTTTCTCCCCGGGGCACTTTACTGATCTGAAGGGTGTGCTTTGACCTCTAGCAAATGGCCTTCTGTGAGTTCAGCCCAGAGAATTGAAGGCTGTGGGTGGCATTTTATTTGGATAATGTTCAGAGAAAATAGATCCTCAGTGATAGAAATTACCGAGGAGGTGGCATGATATAATTTTTTGAGGCCACTAATTTAGTCATTGCAAATTTTTTTTCCAGCAGCATAAATGTCAAATATGTGCCTGCATTTTGCCAGATGGAACAGACAGGAATCAAATCAATTATATCTGTGGGAAGAGACACTGGGAAAGCTAAATGTCATCCCTTGGCACCAGACCAGGGGCCAACTGCAGAACAGACCATCAATTGCTCATATATAAATTCCATTAGAGCTGAAGAAAATTCAAACAAGTCCATGAGAGCTAATGTATGACTTTGAATGTATCTCACCTGAATTAAGAGACCATCTCAAGAATAGGTGTCATCCATTGGACACTAATGGCTGAAGACCAGATGGATTGTAGAATGACATCTAGAGCAAATGCATGAAGAAATGAAGGGATTATTAAGAACAGGGAAAAAGAAAAGATGAAAATGATTGTCAGAAAAGACTGAAAAGTACTCTTGAATGTATAGTATCTAAAGGGAACGAACAAAGTGATGAAGTTGAAGTGCTGAACAGAAGATTTCAAAGGGCAACTTGAGAAGGCAAAACCATCTGATGAAATGCCAAGAAACTGGAGTTTGAAAACCAGAAGGGAAAGGCACCTCCAGCATTTCAAAAGCCAAAAGGATTAGAGAAAAAATTCAAGTTGGCAAAGAGTGGCACAAGTGCCATGGGTATCTGTCTTGCAAGAAGTATAACCAAAATGATCCTTTGAAGCAAGGATGTTGAGACTTGGCTTCCCCTACTTTGGAGATGTTATCAGGAGAGACCAGTTCCTGGAAAATGACAACATGCTTGGTACAGTAGAAGGACAGTAAGAAACACAGAAGCAGCAGAAAAATGGGCTTAGCAGAAAAATCATCAGGATGTGGAAACGGTGCTTCATTCTGTTGTGCACAGGGTCACTCTGAGCCAAAACTGGCTCGATAGAAACCAACAACACAACAACAACGTGGGCAACATACTGAGTGATATAAGACACATCAAAAGATGGAAGGGATAGACGTTGTCACTGCACCACAAAGAATTGATGTTCACCTTTTCCACGGGGTAGCATATGATGAAGAACCACTTTTATGGGGGGGGGAAGTAGTTCAAATTGCACTGAAGGCATTAGTGAGAAACAAGAATCCAGGAATTGACAGATTATCATTGAGGTATTCCCCCAGACAATAAAAACAATGGAATACTAGAAGCATTCATTTGTCCCTATCAAGAAATATAGAAGACAGCAACCTGGCCAACTAACTGGAAGAGATCCATATTTGTCCCCAGTCCATCAAAGAGTGATGCAATGGAATGCAGACTTATTGAACAATAGTTACTATCACATGCAAGTAAAACGTTGCTGAAGATAATTCACAAAATGGTTGCAACAATTCTTTGGCAGAGAACTTCCAGAAATTCAAGTTAGATTTAGAAGAGGATTTGAAACAAAGGATATCAATACTGATGTTAGCTGGATCTTGACTGAAAACAGCAAATACCAGAAAGATATTTATTATATTTTATTTGACTAAACAAAGGCATTTAATCATACGGATCATAACAAATTATGGATAGTATTGCAAACAATAGTAATTCCAGAATACTTAATTGTATTCATGGGGAGTACAGTAGACCAAGAAGCAGTGTGAAGAAGTGGCATGGTGGCCACGTATGACCTCTGGCTTCAGTGGTAAGGGGGATCTTACTTCACACCAGCCCAAGGCTGAGTGTCACAAGGCAGAAGTCAGATATGTCTCTGTATTTCATCATTCTTTTACTCTATTCTGATACCGACTGTTCCTCCCAGGTTACTATACTTCTTTGCTGGGTTTGACAATATGTTTTAAAGACCACACAGGATTCATAATAATACTGACAATTTGGGGGTGGTATTAGGGACGTTAACAGGGGTAGAAAGCATGTTTTTGGTCCACAGCAGCACCTCTTCTCAGCCAGAAGCCAATTCTCTCTATGGGTCGTCAGTCTTTCAAGCCATGAAATTCCTTGGCCTCACCCTGCATGAACCAGGAAGCCCACCTGCCCTCTGCCTTATACATAGTCCTAGTATTGCTCCTCTGCTCTAACTCATGGTCTTAGTATTGTGGCCCCTGGTGTCTCTGCTGCCTCCACTACTTCAGGCAAGAATCTCGTCTATGCTCCATGGGTGGCACTTCTCTCTTGACAGTCATAGGAATCTCTGTTCCTGAGATGTTTCCCTTATGCATATGGGATTGGCAAAACTGACCAATGCCAGAGTTAGAGTCCTACACACTTGATTTTCATGGTTCCAGCTAATCATTTGGTGACAGTTATAGAGAAATGAATAGAAGAGCCATAAGCAATTCATTTCATTCTTCCACACAATGTTTTGAGTAGAACAAAAGGATATGGTGTGATTAAAATAAGATATGGTATGCATTACCATTGTACTTATTAATAGTACTTATTCAACCAGTATGCTGAGCAAATCATTCAATTATCTGGACTATTTGAAAGAGATGAAATCATCAGGTTTGGCAGAAGAACCATTAACAACCCACTGCAAACAGATGACGCAACCATGCTTGTTGAAAGTGAAGAGGACTTGACTCACTGATGAAGATCAAAAACCAAAGTCTTCAGTCTGGATTCTGCTTCTGCACAAAGGAAACAAACATCCTCATAACTGGATCAAAGAGCAACATCATGATCAATGGAGAAAAGACAGACGGTATCGATGGTTTCATTTCACTTAGGTTCACAACCAATGCCCATGGAAACTACAGCCAAGGAATCAAACAATGTATTGCAGTGGGACAAATACAGTGCAAAAGATTTCCTTCAATTATTATAAATCAAAGATGTCTAAGGTGCACCTCACCTAAGCCATAGTATTTTCAGTCATAAGGAGCCCTGGTGATATAATGGATATGCATTGGGTTGTCAAGTGTTAGTTTAAAAGTTCAAAACCACCAGCTGATCCCTGGGAAGAAGCCACTCTACGCCTGTAAAGAATCTTAGAAGCTCACAGGGGCAGTTCCACCCTGCCCTGTAGGGTTGTGATGGATCAGCCTCAACCCAATGGCAGTGCGTTTGGTTTGATTTGGCATTGCCATGTGAAAACTGGCTCATGATTAAGGGAGTCCCAAACTTGATGCCTTTAAATTAGGGTGCTGGTGAAAAGTATCGAATGCACATATCATGGGCTGTCAGAAGAATGAAATCTTGTTTAGCAAGACAGATAGTTCTGTTCTTTAGAACAGAAACTCCGTGTCAGGTCTTTGGGGGATGTTATCTGGAAGAGACACTATCTGGAGAAGGCCCACGTGCTTGGTAAAGATGAAGACGACTCAAGGAAATACATTGGCACAGTAGCTGCAACAATGTGCTCAAGCATCGCAATGATTGTGAGAATGATGCAGGCCTGGGCTGTGTTTTGTCTGGTTGTCTATACACAGGGCCACTATGAGTAGGACCAGACTCACCAGCACCTAACAACAGAACAGGGTTCAGAGGATTGCGGCTCCCTGCAAAGGTTTTCTTGAAAATGAGTCACAGCAAGCAGGGTGACCTAAGTTAACTCGGTGACAATTAAAGGAGTGCAACCATTTACCATATTTTTCAGACCATAAGAGGCACCCAGGTTTTGGAGCAGGAAAACAAGAAAAAATGTTCTGAACCAAATAGTGCCAGTATACTAAAATTTTTATTAAAACAATATGGTTATATTTAACAGCGTAAACTCAACAGTGGTGTTAAGAACCATCATCACTTTCATTAACAAATGAGGGTGTGTGTGTGCGCACTGTGTTGATCACGTGACCTGACTGACAAGAGACTCCAGGAGATGGAATTTCCCTGAACACACAGCATGCAAACAGCACTGGACAGCAGGCGGGCACATGGGTATCACACCTTCCAACCGTAAGATGCACCCTCGTACCCCCCACTTTTTTTTGGGGGGAGGGAGTGTATCTTATGGTCTGACAAACACAATAATTGCATTGATGCACAAAATCTTGAGTTGCTCAAGACCACATTTCAAGTTTTGGTGAAAAAAAAATCCTATCTTCAGGGTCCTTGCTTTCTAATCCAATTTCTGTCCCCATTTTCTCTTTCACCTCGGGTCTGGAAACAAAAGCAAAACGTCTTCTGTTTTGAGAAACCAAGAAATCATTTGGATTTTTTTTGCTGTATGACCCCAACCGATATATTACTAGTGGCCTTGGCATGATTTCTCCCTACACAACTATCCCTGCTATGTGTATGGGTGGAAATATTCCAAAATAGTATGTAATGTATGTTACACAGTTAGATGAATAAATTGCAGTTGTCAAGGTGGTGATTTAATATAAAGTTATAAGTTTGATTATACAGTTTTTCTAATGCCTCGGGCTTTGTTTTTAAAGAAAAGTGCATGCATGTATGTGTTTCTTTTATTTCTCTTTTAAAAATATTACTTCTTTGTAATATAGCCTTATTTTATTTATCATAGTGTGCATCTTGCACATTTTGACAGTAGGCTTATAGTAAATTGGGGCAGGGTGGGCATTTGTTAAGAATCAGGAATCAAAGTATTTTCCATACCCTTCATGTTAATAATAAAGCCTAAATCTCAGATACCATGACATAAGACACTTAAGTTGACTACAGGGTTTCTTAATTTAATGTAGTACTTTTTAAAGATTATAATCTTAGACACTGGACTAATCCCTTGAGAATTCAGATTTGTGCCAGTCTGAGTACTTTTCTAGTTTTAGGTGAAATTTTTGTTTGTAGTGCTTTAAAAATTGGAGTGCACATGCTTTGTGTCTCTCTCCCAACCTCTCTCATGACATTCCTGTGTTCACTCACTATCTTCTTGTTTGATGAGTTGGATGTCACCGGTCTTCTCTACTTGTTTCTGCATTAGTTTTTGGTAGGCAGTACTTTGTAGATTAATCCAGTCACTTCTCCTTGTTATAAGTTAACCTTCGCTCAGTAAGATTCCTTGAAGGAGGACTAAGGTGAATTGGTTTAAGTATATTAAACTGCTATTTTTGTTCTCTTTGATTATTATTATTATTGTCTTTTTTTGCTTCAGTGAAAAAAAGATGATCTCTTCTGGTTTTGGGGATCATCTTAATATTTACAGACTCTTGAAATCAGAATTCTAATGGTTTCATCTTCATGCAGGTAGCCCAGAAAGAAAGTCAGAATATAAACTGCTAAATGTTTTTTCCTATATTATTTTCATTTTGTATTTAAATCATTTTATTGGGGGCTCATACAACTCATTACAATCCACACATGAATCCATTTTGTCAAGCATTTTTGTACATTTGTTTCCCTCATCATTCTTAAAGCACTTGCTTTCTGCTTGAGCCCCTGGTATCTGTTCCTCATTTTTTATCCTTCCTCCCTGGCTGCCCTCCCCCAATGAATCCTTGATAATTTATAAATTATTATTGTTTTGTCATATGTTACACTATCCAACATCTCCCTTCACCCACTTCTCTGCTGTCCATCCCCTCAGGGAGGAGCCTTGCAATCTTTTCCCCCTTTCTACCCCACCTTCCCTCTATCCTCCCAGTATTGCCCTTCTCACCACTGGTCCTGAGGGATTCTTCTGTACTGGGTTTCCCTTGTTTTCCAGTTCCTAGCTATACAAGTGTACATCCTCTGGCCTAGGTGAATTTGTAAGGTAGAATTGGGATCATGATGGGGGGGGAGTGAGACGCATTTAAGAACTAGAGAAACGTTATATGTTTTATCACTGCTACACTGAACCTTGACTGGCTCATCTCCTCCCAAAGACTCTTCTGTCAGGGGATGTCCAGTTGCCTACAGATGAGCTTTGGGTCCCCACTCTGTACTCCCCCTCATGCACAATGACATGATTTTGTACAGTCATTATGACAATTGATCAGGTGACATATAAAACAGTTGGAAATTGAGTTACCATGGGATCCAGCAATCTCCCTGCTGGGTATATACCCAGAAGAGACCAGAAACAAACTATGGCCAGACATCTGTGCTCCGATGCTCATCGAGGTGCAGTTCATAACCACAAGGAGTTGGAAACAACCAGAATTTCCATCAACAGATGAATGGATTTTAAAAACTGTGGTACATACATACAATGGAGTACTCTTCATCCCTCAAAAGCAGTGATGACCACAGGAAGCACATTGACCCATGGAAAGAACTGGAGGAAATTATGCTGAGTGAAGTAAGCCAAAAGCAAAAGGATAAGTACAACATGAGTCCACTGAGGTAAGCTCAAAAAAATCCAAAAGGGACATAGGAAAGAAGTTACTATAAAATGGTTTTTTTAAGTAATTTTGTATGTTTTTTGGCAAGTCAAACCTAGGACTGATGAACCTATAGGGACAAGAAATAGAATAAGAGTTTCACAGGGTGAGGGGGTAGTTGGGCTATAAGGGCTATGGGGTAAAAGGGAGACAAGGTCAAGGATTATTGGAAGAAAAAGTATGTTTGGAAACTGATTGCAGAAGTAATTGTACAATACTGCTTGATGTGATTGAACTATGGAATATGATGATATATCTATTTACTCCCAATTAGTAATAAATATTTTTTTAAAAAACCTATATATCCAGGAATGAGTTTTGGACTCACACTAAATCCTGGCTCCAACTTAGGAAAAATGAATTCTTACAGTACGGTCCTGCTCGAAACTTGTTCTCAGGAGGGTAATGCAGAAGATACTGATGCTATAGGAAAGTTCAGCAAGAAATTAGATGGTGCCCGGCTATCAGATAAAACAATATCTTGGGTCTTAAAGACTTGTCTCCAAACAAAAAGTCATCTAAGTGAGATGTCAATGAAATCCACCTGGAAGAAGCAGGAATCCGTATATTCCAAAATCAAAGGAGAGATTAGTATCAGAGTCTAAATTGTGAGAATCTGATTTACAGAAGGCTATGTCTAACACTGGGAGCCCCTTGCAGATCCACTTGCAGGAATTACATAGGAAATAAGCTTCCTGTGAACTCCCCCTATCCATAATTGAGGGATGGGAGGAAAGTGGTTACTAAACAGCGGGCACTGGAGGGATGAGTAGAGAAAATCAAAGGGATAAACCTAACTTGAACAGTTTGTCAATTTTTTCAGTTGATTCCCCCCTCTGATGCATGTGGGATCTGATCTAGCTCTCACCATTTTCTGTATTTTTTTCTGTTTGTTCATATTAGGGTGTACCCCAGAGGTGTTATGTCACTGGAGGTCACTTTCTTGAAGTTGTGTTTTTATGTTTTTCAGTATATGAAACCCAGGATTGATGAAGTATAGAGACCACAAGTAGAATAAAGGTCTGGGGGTGGGGGAGTGTACAGTGGTAGGGAGGGGGTTATGTAAAAGGAACATGATGTCAAGGAATTCAGGAAGAATAAGAATGTTTAGAAACTGATTATGGTTGCAATTGTACAATACTGTTTGACATGCTGTAACTATTGAGTTCCCTCCACAGAGTCTCAATTCTAGTGTGTTTCTTCAGTTTTCATCCAGGTAAAACAATTGTATGGGAATAGCAAAGACAGATTATCACTTGATATCGTAGCAGTCAATCAATGCAAGGTCTCTACATGGCTAAAAAGAAGTGCACAGGTTTTCAGCAAATATTCAGAGTCTTTGGTTGTTTGGTGCCCTCCAGCTGGTTTCAACTCTCAGGGCCCCGGTATAAAGCAGAATGAAACACTGCCTACTTCTTTGTCCTCCTCAAAATTGGTATGTTTTGCCCAGCACTGCAGCTGTGATGTCAATTCATCCCGTTGAGGGTCTTTCTCTTTTTCACTGGTCCTGTACTTTATAGAGGAAAAATCTAAAATTTGAATTATGGTGGTGGTGAAGAAAGTTCCATGGACTGTGAAAACAAAACAACACAACACAAAAGCAGCAACAAAGAATTCTGTCTTTCAACAAAACCCACATGGAGGAACCACACCATTCTGTGTGATCATGAGATGTTGATGGGATCAGGTATCAGGCATCTACGACCCAGAACAAAATCATACCCAATGTGAATTGGGAGGGGGGAGTGGAGATCCAGTGCCCATCTGTAGACAATTGGACATTCCCTCACAGAAGGGTTACAAGGAAGAGATGAGCCAGTCATGGTGCAGTACAGCACTGATGAAACACAAATTTTCTCTAGTTCAGCACTGATGAAACACAAATTTTCTCTAGTTCTTTGGTGCTTCCTTCCCTTGACTATCATGATCTCAATTCTACCTTACAAATCGGATTAGACTAGAACATGCACACTGCTACAGATAAGAGTCTGAAACACAGGGAATCCAGGATATATAATCCCCTCAGGGCCAACAATGAGAATAGAGATGCCAGGAGGCTAAGGAAAAGGTAGGGAAGAAAGGGGAATGATCACAATGATCTACATATAACTCTCTCCCTGGGAGATGGACAACAGAAGAGTAGCTGAAGGGTGGCAGAAGATGGTGTAAGATATGAAACTAATAATCTATAACTTATCAAGGACTCATGAGAGAGGGAGGGGGGAAATAAGGAACTTATACCAAGCACTCAAGTAGAAAGAAAATGCTATGAAAATTATGATGGCAGCACATGTACAAATGTGTTTGCCACAATAGATTTTGCCACAATAGATGAATATATGGATTGTGATGAGAGATGTAAGAACCTCCCATAAAAATATTTAATAATAAAAATCTGTCTTGAAATAAATACAGCGAGATTGATTTTTAAAAGCAAGGATGATGAAGCTCTTTTTCACATGCTTTGAACATGATATCAGGAGAAACATATTGGAAGGGGCTGACTCTTTGAATTAGACTAAGTTCCAGGGATGGTTCTGCTATCTCAATGTGAGTGACAGGCCACGGGAGTAATTAGAGAAAAGTTCTGACCATTGGATGGAAAATATTTTCTGTTCCCCTACTTGTATCCATTGCTATTGACTCCCTACTTTTTTCCACCCTTCCCTTCCATTCCACCAAGTAGTTATTAATCCAGATGCTATCTTCATAGATGCACCCATCCTGAAACCAGTCCCTTGAAAAGGAACATCATACTTGGTAAAGTAGGTAAGAGGAGATTCATCAGAGACTCAAACCAAGTCGAAACCTTGAAAATAGATGGCTTTTGGGCTTCCACCATCATCCATAATCTTCTGTCAACCAGGTGTTTAGAATTTAGGATCTGGTACTATTTCCTCCTCTGTGATCACTTAGGCTGGTGTGCTTCATC
Source organism: Nesogale talazaci (assembly GCA_004026705.1). Taxonomy (NCBI): domain Eukaryota; kingdom Metazoa; phylum Chordata; class Mammalia; order Afrosoricida; family Tenrecidae; genus Nesogale; species Nesogale talazaci. The sequence continues at coordinate 36,867 of PVJH01001107.1, forward strand.
TGTGCTGACTGACCCATCTCTTAGATGGCTGCTTGTTTGACATAAGCCCTTAAAAACCCAGAAGCTTTTCCTCAATAGCCAGGCACTATCTGATTTATTCACTACCCATATTTTTGCAATAGCATTTCATATCTTCAGTGATCTCCTCGTGAGGGTGGATACCGAGCAGGAACACAAATACACGTGCTCTTGGTTAAAATGAAACTATGTAGGGTGGAGTCCTGATGGCGTAGTGGTTGTGCGCAGGACTGCAGCCCACTGGGATGGAGGTTCAATTCCTGCTCACAGGAGGAAAGGCTGGGCCTCCTACTCCCACCACCAGGGCAGTGATGCCTAAAAAAAAAAAAAGAAACTATGTAAACATAATATAAATAAAATATAGGCCAACAGGATAGTTGTAGTGGTGATGTTTGTTAGGGTGGGAGCAAGTGTTGTTGTTTTTGTTAAGTGCCATCGAGTCTGTTGTAACCTGTAGTGACTCCATGCACAGCAGAATGAAACACTGCCCGGTCTTGCACCACCTGAACCCATCGCGGCAACCACTGTGCCAATCCATCTCTTTGAGGGTCTTCCTCTTTTTCACGGATTGGTCACTTATGATAGCGTATATAAAGGCCTTCTTGCCTCTAAGGAGCACTTAGGCCATACTTTGTCCAAGGCAGATATGTCTGTTTTTTTGGCAGTCCATGGTGCTTTCAATCTTTTTGCACCGCTTTTAGAACACATTGATTCTTCTTTGGTTTTCCTTATTCCAACTTTCTTATTCCATAATTCAACTTTCACATGCATATGAGACAAATGAAACACCAAGACTTGGGTCAGGCATGCTTTAGTTCTCAAAGTAGCTTCCCTGCTTTCGAACGCTCTAAAAAGGTCTTGTGCAGAAGATTTGCCCAATGCAACATATCCTTTGATCTCTTGACTGCTGCTTCTATGAATCTTGATTACTGATCCACACAAGACAAAATCCTGGACAACTTCAAATTTTCCCCATTTATCATGATGTTACCTATTGGTCCAGTTGTGAAGATTTTAATCTTCTTAACATTGAAGGCTGCAAACCTTGATCTTCACCAGGAAATGCTTCAAGCCATTCTCACTTTCTTTTTTTTTTTTTTTACATTTTTTAAATTTATCATTTTATTGGGCGCTCATACATTGCTTTCCATTATATGTAGTTCAATACATAGTTACATATACTGTGCCAAGCACCCCCACTTGCCTGTCCTCCTCGACATTCTCCCAACATCTGCCCCTCCACTTGGGCCCTTGATATGGGCCCCTCTTCCTTTCCCCTCCAACCTTTCCCCCCTCCCCCGAGTCCTCATTACTCTGCAATCATTATTGCTTAGTCATATCTTACACTGCCCGGCATCTCCCCCTGCCCACTCCTCCCTACATCTGCCCTCCAGGTAGGAGACAGTCTGCAGATCCCCACAGCTGGCTTCCTCTCTCCACTCCACCCTCCTTCCACCCATCCAGCAAGTCCACTCCCACCACAAGCAAGGCTGTGTAATCTGCATAGCGCAGGTTGTTAATAAGCCATCCTGTAATCCTGATGCCACATTCTTCTTATTACCACCCAGCTTCTTTGATTATTTGCTCCACATACAGATGGAATAAGTATGGTGGGAGATTAAAGCCCTGACGCACCCCTTTCCTGATTTAACCATGCAGTATTCCCTTGTTCTGTTCACACAGCTGCCTCTAGATTCATATAGAGATTTCACATGAGCATAATTAAGTATTCTGGAATGCCCATTATTCTCAAGTATATCCATTGTTTATTATGATCCACACAGTTGAATGCCTTGGCAGAGTCAGTAAATCACAGGTAGACATCTTTCTGATATTCTCTGCCTTGAGCCAAGATCCACCTGACATCAGCAATGATATCCCTTGTTCCACATCCTCTCCTGAATCCAGCCTGAAGCTCTGGCAGTTCCCTGTCAGTGTACTGCTGCCACCATTCTGAGATGATCTTCAGCAAAGTTTTACTTGCATGTGATCTGAATGATAATCATTGTATCGTTTGAGCATTCTGTCGAGTCACCTTTCTTTGCTCCATAATCCATCCACATTTCTCCGAATATACAAATGATAGATTAAATGAGCACTCCTTAAGCCTTAAGGCATATGAATGCCCTGGGCATCTTGTTAAATGCAGGTTCAGTTCACCTGGTCAAGGGGACTCTGGAAGGTTTGTCTTTCTGACAAGCCCCAGCTGACGCCAGAGTTGTTGATCCATGTAAACTTTGAGTACCAAGGTCTCAGTTCTGGTTTATTTACTTGCTTGCTTTCCCTTCCTCAATGTCATCTTCCCATAAACCCAAAATCTTGGGATATACAGTGGTTTCAAGCTCCACAGCCCCTTACTTTGACCCACAGTCCCTTCCCTCTGTCCGCCCCGCCACCCCAACAACACATATCTTTTTGATCCCACTAGTTGTCCTCCTGTAGAATTAATTCCATTTAACTGAACATCATTTCGACTATGGATCTTCTAGTTACATTGAATATCAGTATAAACAACAGTGGAGGAAATTGATTTTTTAAACAATTGCAGGAGGTTTTTCAAAGATGTAACCCTCCATATTATTACTGTTCCCTATGTGAGGACTCAGGGACCTTGTCCCCCTCAAATTTGGTTTCCCAGAACTGCTTGGGAACAGCATCTTTTGGAAGTAGCCAGCACGCTAAATCTTGGAGGTGGTTGCATTTTCTGCTCTCCTTTAATAGCGATTTGACTCCGATTGATTCACGCACTCGCGAGGCATCAGGCACCAGTCTAGGCCCCCGGAGAACGCAGCAGGGAACAAAACCGACACATGTCCCCGCTCTCAGGAACCTGAAATTTCAGTGCCTGTTTGCTAGGTAATTCCGAGTCATAAGGGAGGTCCCCCATCATCACAATTCTGACAGCCCCCAGGAGGGGCACGTCTGCCTTGAATCAGGCTCCGGGCAGTATGATTTTCCGACTCCCATCTTCTCTTGTTCTGATTCTTGCAACTGTTTACACGTTTCTTTTGATAGTGTGTGCATTTTATTTTATTTGGGAGTTGGTGGCTTCCAATCCTTCATGAAATAAGGCAGGAGAGAAAGAAATCATTAAGTATGTGAACGAGGGAAATCAGCAGGAAAGCCACTGCACTAAAACCACAGGGAATCAAACTTTCGCGGACTCTGCCCAAGGCCCTGTGTCCTGATGACAGAGATCACTCTTCCGACACTGCTTGTGGGGAGCCTGGCGCCATGTCTCAGGACTCACAGGGGGGTGGGATGAGAAGCCTCTCAATCATCTGGCTGCAGAGAAACGGCCAGGATTTTGATTCTCTCATAGATAAAAAATGATTCCTCCTCTCTCCATCAGTCCTAATATCTATTATGGAAAATGAATTCGTCAGGAAAGGTGATGGTTCTGGGGAGCTTGAGAGGGCAAGAGTCTGACGGAAAGAGAGTGCTGGAGAGGGAGGGAAGCTGGCATCTTCTGCCTGGTCCACGTTTTGTGACACTCACTAAAATAAAAATGCCTGCTTTTCCTTCCAACTTGTCTTGATCCAATGAATAGTCTTCAAATTAATAAAAAAGTCCTTGTCCTTAAAGTGGGTGCTGTAAACCATATATATATAATCATAAACAGCTGCTCTCTGAGCTGACACAGAGTCAAAGAGACCAATTTATATTTTTACAGCCAGATATGAAACCCGCTTTCAATAATTTGGGAAGCACAAGCCATTGCTTTTGATCCTCAGGGTGTGTATGCTCATTTGTGAAAGATACCTGAAAGCCCGAGGCCCCAACAACTAATACCACCCTGAGACGTAGCCCCCACCGGGGCCACAGCCTCGAAAACAGACACTTTTAAAGAATTAATTGATTTTAACTTCAATATGAAATATTGACACTTGTGACGATACTGCTCTGTGAAGTGATAGAGGCAGCATTTATGACCTTTTTAACTACATTCCATTCACTGAAAAATGACAACTATGCTAAAGAAATACTTCCCTCCTTGCTGCCGGCTTCTCCCAATGAGAGCTTTTAGCAAAGGGCATAGAAAGTCCTGCCAATAAATAACAAGAATTTACTATCCCCACCAACATTTTACAGCCTTGCCCTCCCTGCAAGATGAACACAGAGCACAGAATGGATGCAACTAACCTGCTTTGCTCAGCAGCAAGGACATAGTATTACTCAAACTGGGCGACAAAGGGAGAGCTACCGCAACCGGGAACAGTGTCACCCAGACATGGTCCTGGGTTATTTTTGTTGCCACTGTCATCATTTCTATTGTCCACCACTCCTGACTGCCTGCCCCAGTCTCTCCTACAGTCACAGAGATCAGACTGAGCTTCACATTTGAAGGCGCCGGGAGATAGAAATCCCTCACATTAAAAGTCATCTAGAAGGAGTCATCTGTCTTCTTTTTGTGCGACTGAGCTGAGCACTCCTCTCCTCTCTCAAGAGTCCCTAAGACGCTTTAGAAAGTGCATCTTCGGGCCCCTTGAACTGAGGAAAGAAAAGAGACAGCGCCAGAAAGAGCTCAATTGGAATGAAAAGCATTTTCCTGGACTCTGCTCTCCTGAATGAATCAGGTCCAGCAAAGGCAGCTTACAGACCTTACTGGGGGGAAATGCCTTTCTTCTGTGACTTTCTCTTTCTAGCTGGGCGAAATCCAGTGGAGTGCTTGGGAGTCTTTGGTCTGGGGCCACTGTAACCGGAATCAAAACAACGGATTACTACAAGAAACATTAATGATCCCAAAGGAAACACCAGGGTGTCTGAGAGGACCCAGATTTCCTTCTGTTAGTGGTTTCATGGGCTCTTAGCATTGTGATTCTTGGCACTACAATTACAGTTCCCAAAGTTTCTAGGACACAACCCAGTCATTTGATTTGGTTTAGGAAAAGGTGCAGGGCAATCAGACTTAATTTTAAAACACCTCTGCTTGACCTTCCTGGTCTATGTCCTTGAAGAAAATAGGAGAGGGCTTCTCAAATGTTGCAGAGACAATGAATTTAAAGATGTAGGGGACTTTCCCACAAGCTTTTTGAAGTGCTGTCATAGTTTCCACAGCAAGAGAAGAGAAAGCAGTTCTGGTAGGGTATTGGTTAAGCCCTCAGCTACTAACCATAAGATTGGCAGTTCAAATCCACGAGCTGTGGAAAAATGACTCTGGGGATCTGCTTGGTATACATGACAGCCTGAGAAACAGGATGGGACCGTTCTGCTCCATCCCATGAGGTCCTAACAACCCAGCATACAATAATAATCGTGTCTTTCTAGACTTAAACCCAAGTCCTCTTGTGTTTTGATTTCCCCCCCTCATCATTGCCATATCTTCTTATACTCCTTGGCCCTAAGAAACCTCTTTCAGGTTTTTGCTTCGTTAACGTCAAAGTCAGATCCATTGCATTGTCATCAATTCTGACCTATAGGAAGCCTGAGTAACAGGGTAGAACTACCCTCGGAGAATTTCCAAGGCTGTCAATCTGTATGGAAGCTATCACTTGTTTTCTCTCTTGAGAAATAGCTGGTGTGTTTGAACTGTTAACCTTTTGGTTTGTGTACTCAACCACTGAACAAGGTCACCTTTTGTTTCTATCGCTTTCTCTCTTCTGGACATCTCACATAAATGGGGTATATAATATGCAGTCTGCGGTGTCTGGTAATTTCTCTTTTGAACTAGGTATAGGACCAATGTGGATAATTGAGTCTTGGAACCCTGGTCACCTTTCCCATAAGTTAAGGAATAGTAGGTGGCCTTTGAAATGGGATAAGGCCAAGAAACTGATTCTTCACTAAACTAAAGCCAAATCTGCCACAACTCAATCGATTCTGACTCATACTAAATGGACTTGCTCCTGGAGGTTTCCCACCTGTAAACAGCTATGGCAGCAGACACATCTTTCTTCTACAGAGAAGTTGGTGGGTTTGAACCACCAACCTTGTGGTTCATGATCTGGTGCTTAACCCACTGTACCACCAGAGCTTCTACAACCACTCAAAAGGACCAGGCTTAATGACGCCTTAACTTGAAGCCTATGAGATTGATTTTTGCATGCTTACCGCCAAAACTTTCAGAAGGGGAGGAAAAATGTGTTGTTTTAAGCCATAAATCCATGGTCGTATAACAATTTATTAGGATAATTTAAAGTGAAAAGATTATTTAAAATAATAATGATTTCCTTCCTACCCAAGTTCACAAACTTCCTGAATTATATCCATAAACCCACACCAGGAACCGCTATTGAGAGCTACAAATGTGGAGGGGACATAAGTCTTTGAATGATTCCATAAGATTTTTCATGAGCTGAGAACTCTTCCTTTGGACTAATACTTAGAGAAATGAAACTTCTTTGTTTTTTTTTAAGCCGTGGACTTTGGGGGGATCTCTTTTTTATGGTACTATATTTCTCATAGCTATTATGTGGAGTAGTAAATTCTTTTAAAAGGTATATAAGGCAGCTAGATAAAGGACAGGAGGAAAAAAAAATCCAAAGTATCCTAACCTATGAGACTGAAGAACAAAACATTCTGGTAACAAATCAGAGAGCGAGGAACTCAGAGAAGAGGCTCTGCAAGACTAGGAAGCAAGGGACCAAGTCTGTTCAGGGCTGCAGACTGGAGGGAAGGGTTGGAGAGGAATGGAGTGATGGAGATTGACAAGAAGCTGGACCATAGCAGGATGCATGGCTGAGACCCTCTTGGTGTTTCTGATTCCAACTTCAAGGCTGGCTCTTGGTTCTTAGCTCATTAGCTATCCTGCTGTAGCCTGTCAGTAGAAGCTGGCCTTCTCTTGTATCCTTGCAAAAGATCTTGGTTTGGGGGTTTATGGCATTTTCTAGTATAGCTCACGGTTGAAGAGCAAGGATGTTACTTTGAGGACTAAGGTGCACCTGACCCAAGTCCTGGCATTTTCAATAGCCTCATCTGTATGTGAAAGTTGGACATTGACTAAGGAAAACTGAAGAAAAATCGATGCATTTATATTTTTAGTGCTGGCAAAGAATCCTGAAAGTATCATAGACGACGGCCAGAAGAACAAAGGAAAAATAGGTCTTGGAAGAGGTTCTCCTTGGCAACGAGGATTTCAGGATGTGGTCTCATGCAGCACTTTGGACTTGTTATGAGGGTGGAGACCAGTCCCTAGAAGAGGACGTCATGCTTGGTAAAATATTGAGGCAATGAAAAGGAGGAAGACCTGCGACAAGATGGATTGACTCAATGGACACAAGCCCAAGAACAATTGTGAGACTGTCATAGGATCAGGCAGTATTTTGCTCTGTTGTACATAGGGTGTCTATGAATCCAAATAGCCTCTTGGGCGGTTACCTACCAACACCACCTCAGAGATGTGTGGAGGCATGTTCCCTAGCAATGGACTGCGAGTCCTGTTCCACAGCCTTAAGGCCCTAGTTGAGCTTCTCTAGTTTTCATGACTTTTTGATGTCCCTTCACTGATTTTTTGGATCAGTGCACCTTTAAGGGTCGCAACATTTTGTCACTCTAGTAGTAGTCTCTCATTCCCTTAGGTTAGAGCTTTCAGTCTCCTACCTCCAACCTCTTCAGAAACTCACCCCAAGGAGAACATGCTCTAACTTCAGCTGAAATGAGTAAAAATCCTAACAAAGACATCTTTTCCATATTTCGTCTTGAAATGAAGAGCATTCCTGAAGAGGCTGCCTTGAAGATATGCCTTGCTCAGGCAACAGAAGACAGTAACGAATAAGTGAAAATTATGAAAGTGAATGCGCACAGAGTACCCCTAGTTCTTAAATCATTTTGAACATGCTAAGAAAGCAGGGAGTTAGCTGAGTTACTGAAACCCAATGGTTCCATTATTGTGACATATGTAGAATGGATTGCCTGATATGGTTTCTCATGTGGCACTTGTGAATTGCAGTGATCCCATGATGATCAGATATGTGAAAAATGTCTGGTGAAATTTTAGAAATATTAGCAGAGGATACAAATTAGTAGGAGGATAAAATAAAGTAAGAAATTATTCTTCTAGAAACCTTGTCTAAGTAGCCATCAAATCATAGTTCTCCACAGTAGTGAGGGATTTGGTTGGATCAAAGTAAATATAAGGGCAGCATCCAGAAAGTTTAAACAGTTAAGTTTAGACAAATAAAGCAAAGAATGTCTAGCCTTCAATTTATTTGAAAATTGTCTAAATTTTCTCTGGGGAATAGTTTTATAGATCATTATTAGAATGCATTCTGATTTAATTATAATGATTTTTCACTTAGTACTTTAACTGATTTCTGGAAAATTAGGGGAAAACATCTCTCAAAATTTTTCTTAGGAGTGTAATTATATTATACCAATATACAGAAGTAAACATTATTTTTCTATATTTGCAATAAACAGAAAAATAATTTAATGTGACTACAGAAATAAAAGGTATCTCGGAATAAATATGGTGAAATATGTTTCTAGACTATGAAATGCGTTCTAAAATATAATTGAAAGATCTAAATGGATGAAGAGACATACCACACTCACAGATAGGAATAAATATCTGCATATTATAAATAATCTGTTCACCCCCAATTGATTTATAAACCCAATGGAATTCCAACAAGTTGGAACTTGACACGGTTGTTTGAAAAAATATACATAGAAAACAATATCCAGTAAAACCAAAATGCTCCTTTAAAAAAATCAATTCACCAAGTATTGTGTCTAACTCTATAGCTATAGTTAATACAGTGTGTTTATGGGGAAGGCTCAAATATAGAACAGAAAAGAAACCCCAGATATAGACTAATACATATATGGAAACCTGATACTTAGAATTGCAAATTGGAAGGCAAAAGATGAATGATTCAATATATGGGACTGGGATAATTGGTTATCCCCAAGGGAAGAATGGAAATGAATCCCTACTACATAACATCATACACCACACAAAATGAATCTCTACCTTATTAAACTCTAAAAGCCCATCCCAGATGAATTAAAGCACGTAAATGTGAAAAGACAATATATTAAAAATTTTAGAAGAAAACATAAGAAAAGATTGATATGACCACCCTGGGGTAGGGAATGATTGCTTAAGTAAGATACTCAAAGTTCAAATTTTTAAGAGAAAGGATTTCATTTCTATCGCCATTAAGAGAGTGCAAAGATGCCACAAGTTGTGAGAAAGTATTCACAGCACAGATTACTAACATAACATTCTTTTCCAGGAAACACACACACACACACATCTTGTTAGGCGTCCTCCAGCCCCTTAAGTCTGTTCTGACTCATTGAGTCGTTCTGCACAACAGAAGGAAATACTGCCTGGTCTGTGTGCCATCCTCAAAATCGTTATGTGTAAGACTATTGTTGTATTTACTGTGTCAACTCATCTCCTTAAGGGCCTTCCTCTTTTCCGTTACCCCTCCACTTTACCAAGCACAAGGTCTTTCTCCAGAGACTAGTCTGTTCAAAATATATGAGATGAATGCACTCCATTTCTGCCTCTAAGAAGAATGTGTGTTTTACTTCTTCTAAGACATCTGTTTATTCTTTAGGCAGTCTAGGATACTTTCAATATTCTTTGCCAGCATCATAATTCAAATGCATCGATGCTTTTTGGGGGTCTCTTTTGGTCAATGTCCAACTTTCACGTGCATACGAGGCAACTGAAATGATCATGCTTAGTCCAGGTTGGTTAGTCCAGGTTGACTAGAGAAGCAAACTTATAGACATTCACATGTGCATAAGAAAGAGCTTTATATAAAAGAGCAATTGTATATTGAGAAAACATCCCAGGCCAGTCCAAATCAAGTCCATAAGTGTGTTATTAGCCCATATGTCCTATACTAGTCCATAAATTCCTCTTTAGACTCATGCAGCACATGCAATGATGCCAAATGCAGGAAGATCCCAGGCCAGTGAGTACAAAGTCTTGTGGATTCGTTAGCATCTCAACGCTAGCGTGGGCCTCCACATGGCTCCGCCAAATCTCTGGGACTCTTGGAGTCTCAACAGCAGCAAAGGCAGAGGGGCTGGTCCTGGCTTCCAGTGAGCTATTTCTCTTCATTGCACCTCCAAATGAGGACATCAAACTGTGACCTGCTTGACAGGCCACACCTGTCACTCCACCCCTTGACTCAAGTTGACAGGAGATTATGTTAATTGCCACACTCAGCATGTTACCAGTGCTCTTTGACTTCATCAATAAAGCAAAAAACTCACTGCCATCTAGTCAACACTGACTCATAGCAACCTGATTGGACAGGACAAAATTGTCCTGGTGAGTTTTGGAGACAACAGTTCTTTAGAGGAGTAGAAAACCCTATCTTTCTCCTAAGGAGCAGCTGGTGGTTTCGAACTGATGACCTGTAGTAAGTAGCCTAATGTGTACCCACTACACTAACAGGGCTCCTTTGATAGCAATTATTAATGCCACAATGAGATTTAATTGCATTTTCACCAAAATAGCAGCATCAAATAGTGGTAATATCAATTGCTTACTATATCTCTATGTTGAAGCAATGGCCATTGTTTACTGTTGATAACTGTGCAAATTGGTACACAAGGCCTTCAGAAATAATTTGACATTACCTAGAAAAGTTATCACACAGAAACCTTTAACCTGGTATTTTCACTCTTTAATCTACTTCCCAAAGAAACCCTTTTTGTGTGTCCCAAGAAAGATGTACAGCAAGGTATGAATCAGCCTGGTTTGTAATAGGAAAATCAGAAAAAACAAGACACAAAATGTCCACCACTAGTAAAATAGGTAAATAAATGCCAATATAATCATCCAGTAGAATAATATATTCAGGAGTGAAATGAGTAAACCCCAGCTATATGAGCATGGAGGAATATAAAAATATTATATTGGATAATTTGAAAATGATGAAAGCTATCAGAAGTTTCAACAGCTTTCTTCCTTGAAGTGGTGAACCAAGTCGTTCTTCACGGTCTGTTCTTAGTACATGCCAAAGAAAGGTAAGCCAAGAGAATGCTCAAACTGTCAAATGATATCATTGATATTGCACACAAGTAAAATGGTGCTAAAGATCATTCAACAATGTTTACAGCAGCACATTAACAGGGAGCTACTACAAGTTTAGGCCAGATTCAGAAGCGGGTGTGGAACAGGGTCTTTCCTTACTGATATAAGATAGAATTTGACTCAAGGCAAAGAATACCAGAAAGATGTTTGTGTTTCATTGACTATGCCAAGGCATTCATCTGTGTGGACCATGATGAACTCTGGTTAACTTTGAGAATAAGTGTAATTCCTGAACACTTCATTGTGCTCACTTGGAACTTGTACACGGATCAAGAGTCAGTTGTGTGAACAGAACAAGGGAATACTACATGGTTCAAAATTAGGAAAGGTGTGTGTCAGGGGTGTACCCACTCACCACAATTGTTCAATCTATGTGATAAGCAAATTGTGAGAGAAGCTGGATTATATGAAGAAGAGTATGACATCAGGTTTTGAGAAAGGCTTATTAACAACTGGTGGTATGCAAATGATATCATCTTGCTTGCTGAAGGTGAGGAAGCACTTGCTGATGAAGATCATGGATTATGCTTTCAGTATTCGTTGCAACTCAATGTAAGGCAGACCAAAACGCTCACAACTGGACCCATAGGTAACATCATGATAAATGGAGTAAGGTTGAAGTTGTCAAGGATTTTGTCTTGCTTAGACCTACAATCAATGCTCATGGAAGCAGCAGTCAAGAGCTTAAAAGATGTATTGAGTTAGATAGATCAATTACCCAAGATCTCTTTAGAAAGTATTGAAGTGCAAGGATGATACTTTGAGGACTGTGTGCCAAATCCAAGGCTAGTATATTCCATTCCATCATATGCATGTGAAAATTAGACACTGAATAAGGAAGACCATAGAATAATTGATGTATTTGAATCATGATGCTGGCTAATAATATTGAAAGTACCAAGGACTGCTAAAAGGACAAACCAATTTGTGTTGGAAGAAGTAAGGGCTGAGTGCTCCTTAGAGGCAAGGATGGCAAGACTTGGTCTTATATACTTTGGGTATAATTGTCAGAAGAGCCCAATTCCTCGAGGAGGACATCAGGTTTGGTAAAGTGGATCAACCTCCAAAAAGAGGATAGCCCCAGAGGAGATTGATTGACACTGTAACTGTATCAATGGGCATATGCATGGGAACAAGTGTGAGAATGATGAAGGACAGTGCGCTGTTGTGCATGGAGGTGTTATGGGTCAGGGCCAACACGATGGTACCTAATAACAATATTGAATAAAAGAAGCAGCTCAGAGTAATAATATATGATTTTGTTTATGTAAGGAAAGTCAGAATATATATATAGGTGTATGTATATATACACATATCTCAAGGAAAACAAAAACAAAAACCAGACCTTATACAGGTTTCTGTAAATCTTTACAGGAGCAGAAGACCTAATCATTCTACGGGTGGATTTGAACTGCTCACCATGTGGTTAGCAGTCCAATGCCTAACCCTTTCATTAAAAACTCTATGGATCACAGTACTACTCTGACACACAGGGAACTGCCACGTGTTGGAATCCATTCCATGAGAAGTAGGAGGAGATGAATGGGTTCCAAAGGTGCTGGGCAGTGAGTACTGAAATGTTTCTTGTTATTTCTATGTCAGCAACGAGCATACATACACGATATTATTATTTTAAAATCATTTTATTGGGGACTCATACAACTCTTATCACACAACCCGTACATACATCCATTGTCTCAAGCACAGGTATACATATGCTGTCATCATCATTTTCAAAGCATTTTCTTTCCGTTTGAACCCTTGATTATCAGCTCCTCATTTTCCCCTCCTTCCCCCTCCATCCCTCCCTCATGGACCCTGGATAATTTATAAATTCTTATTATTTTCTTCATGTCTTGTACTGTCCGATGACTCCCTTTCACCCTTGTCTGTTTTCCATCCCCCTGGGAGGGGGTTATTTTATACATACTTTTTTTTCTTGTCACAAAGTGCAGGGGGAAATCATAACAGCTAATGTTTTTTGAGCACATATCTGATGCTCTCTTTACATGCCCACATCCCAGGTTTTTATTTTCAATTATCTGCCTCTCATTTTCTGTTTATTATCTTTTCCTTTCAGGAGTGTTTAACTTACAATGAAACAGAACATATTGTGTTTAAAGCAACGAAAATTGTGTAGTAATAAAAACAACGGAGAAAAATACTAATGCTCAATTCAGGGAGAATTTTGTCTTTAGGAGTACAGAACCCACAGTCATTTGATCTATCCACAGTATTCTCTGAAACAAAAGTAACCATATGGCCAACCACACTGGATTAAGTTTTCTCCACTTTGTCACTCTTGACACTTTGAGTTTGAATGTGTGTGTTTGTGTGTGTGTGTGTGTGCTGGGGCCTATCCTGCCTACTGTGAGATATTAGCAGCTTCACTGGCCTTCACTCACTAGATGATAATAGTGCTTCCCTTCACCTAGTTATGATCATCAAATATGTCTCCATACATCATCAAATGTCCACTGGGAAGACAAAATTGTCCCCTAGTGGAGACTCAATGAACTGGATCATCTTGGCACCCTTAATGGAAGCATACGCATAGGGAACCAATCGTGAATTTCTTTCATGTTCCCTTGCCATTAGCTTCTGTTGTTATAGCCTCACTCCAGGTTTCTTGAACATCACTCACCTGGTGGCAGATACACCATTTCTAAAAGAACCCAATTGTTTATAATCCCAGTCTTGCATTTCTTTCTTTTAAAGTTCCTTTCCAAATAAATAGATAGGTAGACCTCAATAGGAGTCAGGTATGCGTCTGTAGGTTGTAGCTGAACTTTAAGGAGCCTATTATGCCCTCCACAACTCAGAATGAATGCAGGGTCTTTGAAGTTTTGCAAGGTTTAGCATAAGTAGGATTTCCAGCTATGTAAATTGGATGCCTTCTTTAATTGATTAAATCATAATCTGAGCTCAGTGAATATGCTGAAAGCAAGATTGACCTTTATTAAAAATTTAGGGACAGGACATTAACCATGTTAATACACACACTTATAGTATGTAGGCATAGTGGTGCGCTTTTGTTTCTACTCACACACGAGCAAGACTTTTAATCTCTGTGTAGATGATCAATGTAGGCTGCACACCTCATCAAACCCTTTCTTCACTTAGTCATTTTAAAGAGTCCTTACTTCGCACTGCATGATTTGCTCTTTTTCTGTCCTTGCTCATATTTTTTAAATGTGCATTTGCAAGGCATCAAAAGAAACTCCTAACTTGCAGTGTAATTGTGTGCAAGGAGTATATTTTGGTTCCTGCCACTGTGTCAGAGGCTCAGAGCAGGGATGCTGTTGCCATGGAGACAGAGATGTTGAGCTGGCTTCATCACCTTTGCCCTGCTATTTAAAATCATGTGCACAGCAAAGCTCTGGCAGACACAGGGCTTTCTCTGGTAGGTCAACCATCTCCTCCCTTTTGCTCTTTTAAAGACAACAACTTGGCAGATTAATGCCATTTTCATTTATGACTGTTATAAAATGTGATGTAAATATCCACTTTCACAGAATGAATGGGCAGTTCTTTGTGCCTTCGCCTTCTAGTATGAAACTGAGATTCCTTGGGAGTTTGCCCAAACCAATCCCTCATACAGTAGCTTCTGCATGAGGTTCTAACCTCTCTCTTGGCTTTCTACGAATGCCAGAACTGGGATTAGAGGTCAGAGAAAGCCATGAACTTGATAGGAAGAGCAGAACGCAATAGAAGATGAGCTAATCACAGGGTCTTACAATGTTGCTTAAACAAACCACCATGTTTAGGGAGTAAGCTGAGAATAAACCATCTTTATATCGTACCTTTCTAGGGTAGTATGTATCAAAAGCCCTAAAAATGCCCCCTTTTCCATCCATGTCAATTCCAGCAATTTATTCCAAGAGAATATATATAAATGTAAGCATAGGTCTGCCTAAAGATTGTCATCACAATTTTATTCATGACTGTGGAAAACTAGAGACAACCCACTTCAGATACATGTTCACAAAAGGGATTTGTTAAATAAAATTCCAGTAACCACACAATGGAATGCTAGGCAACCATATTAAGTAATTGTATAAAAAAATCCTTATCAATAAGAAAATGTGCTCAAGTGAGAGTATTTAATCAAAAAGAGTAGGCTGCAAATCATTAAATACATTCCTGTTTAAGGAATACAGAAATACACATATATGAATATAACCACAATGAGAGATTATATGTCATATTTTGGCTGAGTATTAATTTTTTTACTGCTCTACGTTTATAGATTTCTACAGTGAAATTCTATTATCTGTATAATTTTGCAAGATGAAAAGTAATCTGCTCATAATTAGAATGCATTTAAAAATTTTAAACAAGCTCTAGAGGTTGTCCTTAAAGAAAGGAAAATGCTCCTTACTGTCCTGGAATTTGAATGCAGTCACTTCCTTCTGCCCTCAAATTGATGATTGAACAATAATTTTCTTTTGGACCAGTTAAATTACTCGGCCCCCCACAAAACATAGGCAGCTATACCCAACCAAAAGCATAGATGGGACCTGCTAAGTTGTTGAGTTGGTCTAAGTGAGTGTCTAGAATGACTCGCAAGAAAGCAGGGATCATCTTATCCATCACCTCAACCAGAACTCACAGCTCCCCAGCGGCATCACACTCAGCCAGCTCGGCAGGGGAGAGGCACCAGCTGCCACTGAGAGTAGAGATGAGGTACTGAGCAGGGGATTTAATAGTCCCATCTCTGCTCTCTCCCAATCCTGCTAATGGGGATGCAGGGGTGGGGGCGGGGAGGCAAACCTTGAGCTAAGCATAAATAAGCTTGCAGCTACGATGTGATCATAACTCTCGCCACTCACATAGGGATTCGTCATGACCGATGGTGGCGTTTTCTAAGAGGACAGACAGGCGAGCCTTCCTGTGTCACTCGTATTTATTTCCTTTCCCAATGGAGGCGTTGTCGGGAATCCCGAATCGTCAAGGGAGACATTGGATGTGAACAACTAGGCACCCACTCAGTTGCTCTTTGCTGGGACACCACCTGACCCACCATTTTCTCACCCGCCTCATCCCAGACAGTGCAAAGATGACGGCAGCCTGACCCATGTCTGTGTGGACCCACTGTGAATTGTAGGCCCCACCTGCACTTTGGTGAGCTTGAAACTGCCTGGTGGGAGGAGTCGTCCCTTCCGTCATCCCTTCTGCTGTTCCAGGGGCTAGAAGGGGCAGATTGTCATTATTTGACAGACAAGAAAGCTAAGGTATCTGAGAATTCCCCATTCCCGCCCCCACCTGGAAAGGTCACCTTTTGATTTTCATGCACTGCCTGTCTGCCAGGAGTCCAGAAGCAGCCCTGTGTCCCAGCAAGCAAAGCAAATAGAAGGGCAAACATCTTCCCCTATTTCCATGAAGTGGAGCATCCCAAACACTCCATCGTGAGAGCTTTATCTATTTGGGCTGTGACTTTGAAAACATAATATCAGTCAAAAGGTAAAAGATGCAAAGGTCTAGAATGAAGCCTTAAGACTTCAGAGAGAAAAGATGTGACCATGCTCCATAGAAAGCAAAGCACCATTTTGAATTGCCAATGCTTCTCTCTCTCTCTCTCTCTCTCTCTCTCTCTCTCTCTCTCTCTCTCTCTCTATATATATATATATATATATATATATATATATATATATATATATATAATCCCAGAATGTTCAGAATGTTTATTTCTATTGAGGACAACAAATATGGCTTCACCTTTCTTTGTTTCTTTGCCTCATTGTTCTCCTCTATAAAATAGGGCCAGACATAGTGACTATCTTTTTTTATGAAATACAAAGTCACAGTAGATTTTATTTCTTGGATCTAAGGAACCACTGTCTTTCATTGGCTGTTTTCAATCATCTTTTTTTAATAAAATACTTTCACTGGGGGCTCTTACATCTCTTATCACAATCGATAAATTCCTCCAGTGTGTCAAGCACATTTGCACATATGCCGCCATCATCATTTTCAAAGTATTCTCTTCCCACTTGAGCCCCTGATATTAGTTCCTCATTTCTTCCCCCCGCTCCCACTCTCCCTCCCTCACGAATCCTTGATAAGTTATAGATTATTTTTCCATATCTTACATCATCCTTTGTCACCTCTCACACAATTTTCCATTATTCATCCCCCTGGGAAGGGGTTAGAAATCGTTCCTTGTGATCAATTCCCTCTTTCTCCCCATCCTCCCCTAATCCTCCTGGTATCTCTACTCTCCTTGTTGGCCCTGAGGGATTTATTTATCCTGGATTTCCTGTGCTTTGGGCTCTTATCTGTAGCAGTGTGCACACTCTGGTCTAATTCGAGATTTGTATCATAGTAAGTATTGAGGTCATGATAGTGGGGAAGGAGGCACCAAAGGTTGAGGAAAGTTGTGTGTTTTGTCAGTGCTATAGTGCACCCTGACTCGCCCATCTCTTCTCTGTGACCCCTCTGTGAGGGGATGTTCAATTGTCTACAGATGGGCTTTGGATATCCACTCCATGCCCCAATTCCCATTTACTTTGAGTACGGTTTTATTCTGGGTCATAGATGCCTGATACCTGCTCCCATAGACATCTCATCATCACACAGGCTGGTGTGCTTTTACCATGTGAGCTTTGTTGCCTAGCGATGATCTTATCTTAGTAAAGGAATCAGTCCATGTAAAAGTCTGAAAAGTGACCAATGTGTGGGGAGTGCTCGCTAAGTACTGTCATCATCATCATTATCATTACTGAGCATCCTTCCTGCCAATCCCTCAGCTGAGAGTTTCGCTTGTAGCAGGTCAATCTTTGTTTTATTGCGGTGGGGACTCTGGGGAGGAGGACATGGACAGTGGCTCTCTCTATTCTCCTGTTGATAACCAGGGGGAATTTTCTCGATCGTGCTTGGCTATTGTGATAAAAAGCTACAAGGATACTTTGGATACTTGCTCTTTCCAGGATACATCTTCTCACCCCTCCTGGGTATATACCTTGGAGTGAAAAAGCTAAATCATGGGTTATTTTTAGGAGCTTCTGAGAAATAATTCCCAAAGCATGACATTGTCAAGACTTATTAATTAAGTCAGAACTGTGGGCCAAGCACAGAACCAACTACAGGTTTTTAAGCTATAGACTACACAAGGCACGGCTCTATTCTGCTGCATTAGAACACCCTGTACTGAGCAGTCCCTTAGCCATCTTGGATTTATTACCCCCTTTTGATCCTTGAGCAGAACAGTATGAATTCCATCTATCTGATAGAAGAATAGGAAAAGCAGAAAAGATAAAGCTGCAGACACACCATCTCTGGGATCACAAAGCAAAGTATTTGCAGAGCTGGAATTAGTAGATGAAAGGCAACAACAAAAACAAAATGCCACTCTCCAGGCTATAGAACTCGGTTGTAACCCTACTGAAGGCAGCCACCTTCAGGGCTAGCCTATAGCAGGTGGGCCTTGCCCTTGCTTGCCTTCATTAGGCCAGTGGAAGAATGCGTTATGTCTGGGAGTTCCTGGATCCCTTCTCTGTGCTCTTAAAACCTCCCTGGATTGAGCGACTTGAGCTCATCCTTTGACTGTAGGAAAAGGCAAAGGAGAGAGAGAGAGAGAGAGAGAGAGAGAGAGAGCGAGAGAGAGAGAGAGACTGTGGTAAGCTATTTGCCACAGAGAAATAGGACTGTACTGACATTCACAGTGGCATTTGGGAGGGACCCCAGGGTTTCTCCATCTCTGCAGCCCTCACTTGGAGGGTTTGACTGTGACATCTCTGGGTGTGTTAGTCCCGGTAAACTAGACAAACAAATTCATAGACACGCATATAGATATAAGGGGACGGTTTATATACAAGAGGAATAGGACATTAAGAAAGCATCCCAACCCAGTCAAGTTCAAAGTCATAAATCTGATATTAACCCATATGCTCGATATCAGTATATAACATCTCCTTCCGACTCATGAAGTCACAGGCCAGTGGGTGCAGAATCCTGGCGCTGGCAGGGGTCTCCCCATGGCTCCTTGCTTCTAGGGTTCAGGGTCCATCAATAGCATCCAGTGGTGGTAGAGGCAACTGAGCGCTGGCAGGGATCTCCACGTGGCTTCCTCAGCTTCACAGGTCTGGCTCCATCAGGGCAAGGCCATGTGACTTCTCCTCTGGCTCCTCCAGCTCCTCGGACACTACCATCTTGACTTGTCCGTAATTCATCGTCTCTGAGGCTAACTCCAAACAACTGGGGAGCTAGCTTCTCATCTCCACGAGGGAAATAACATGAGATTTCCCAGAAGTCTCAGGAGAAAGCCATGCCCACACAGAGGTCTCATTGGCTACTCAATGGCTATCTCCAGATAAACAGGCTAGACTCCACCCTTATATCTCAATCATGAAATTAAGATAAGCACATGACCGCCACACTGGGGATGTAGCTTCTCCTGTCCAGAGCCAGACTGAGATATGTGCAGACCATAAACACGGATACTCTATGGTCTCCATTCTCTTCTTACTCACACATATGAAAGAAATATGTGAATGATGCATATTCACGTATATCTACTCCTTTGTGTGTGTGTGTGTGTTTTAGCTATTCAGGATGTAGTTTTTTTTTTTAATGTGGCTATACTGAATCCTCCAGTTGTCTGTTAATTGATTGTACTGTGGTGGCATATGTGCTGCTGGGAGGCTGAAGGTGATGTCCCTGGTATTTGAAATGTCAGCAGAGTCACCCCAAGTGAACGGGTTTCAGCAGAGCTTCCAGACTAAGAACAGACTACAAGGAATGTCTAGGCTACCCACTTCAGAGGAATGAGCCACTGAAAACCCTATGGAGAACATGAGAACCTTCTCAGTGACTGAAAACCTCCCGCACAGCAGCACACCATTGTGAGAGGGACTGTCTGTCGCTGAGCCCCACAGGTCAGAAGGCGCTCAAAATGTGATGAGGAAGAACTGCCTTCTCAAAGGAGAGTCGACCATCAGGGCACCAATAGAGTCAAGCCTGCGAGAGTCAAACCTCCGGGACCTTCCTTGGCTGATGAGGCACAACTCAAAATTCCATAGGACCGTGGCAGACATCAATGCACAAGTGGAACTGGGAAAGTGTAATGTATGAATCTAGGAAAAATAGTATAGGTGACACTGAGCTGATGGACTCCTGATAGCATAGTGGTTACACAGGTCAGCAATTTGAAACCACCAGCCTCTCCACGGGAGAAAGACAGGGCTTTCTACCCCTGTAAAGATTTCGTCTTCGACCCTGGTGTGATTACATCCTGTGCTGCTGTAGACAACAGCAACCATGGTTTACCTCCATTTTCCATTTCTCTCATCAAAGTGCATGCCACCACCCCATGAAAGATTCAATGGATATGGACATGAGCACCTCCAAGGCCCCCAAACTATCTTTTCAGTTGTGAACTAAAGGCTGACAAAGATCATCACTTTACGGTGGATAATGATGAAAATTAGCACCAGTTGTCTTGACGAACGGTTTGTTTAGGTGCTGGTGCAAAGGACAGACGGCACATTGTCGAAGGAGAGGCCATGCATTACGAAGGTGGACCAATTAAAGTAACCACTTTCAAAGTAGCCACTTTGAAAAGTCTGTATATCTGTATGGCCAATAGGTCTCCCTTGGGGCCTTTGCTATCACACCACCATGGGTCTGACCGGTGAAGTGGGGCTCAGAGCCTGTGCATATTAGGGGACAGCATTTAGTAAGAGGGAAGAAAGTGCAGAGTTAGATGATGCAGAGGAGGATGTGAAACGCTTAGAGAAATCCAGAAAATGGTGGGCTCCTACAAATGACAACAATTTTCTACAGAAAAAAGAGGCTTCCTCACCCCCACTCCCCTGACCCCAGTGCTTGTTCTCAATCCAGACCAGAACATGTACACAGGCATAGAAAGGAAGGGAAACTCACAAGGACGCAGAATTCAGGAACAAGAGTGGGAATAGTGACACCAGAAGGGAAGGGGGAAGAGGGAGAGAGTCAGGGAGAAAGGAGGAACCAATCACAATGGTTGACACATAATCATACTCCCCTCTACAAGGGGAAGAACAACAGAAAACATGGGGGAAGAGAGACAACAGTCAGTGTGAGAGATGGATATAATGACAAATTACAAACTATCAGGGGGTAGAAGGGGTGGGGAGAACTGTGGGGGGTGGGGGAGCTGATACCAAGGGTTCAATAGAAAGTAAATGTCTAGAAAGGAATGAGGGCGACATATGTACAAACATGACTGATTCAATTGATGTATGGATTATGATAAGAGTTGTATGAGCCTCCAATAAAATGATTTTTTAAATAAAATTTGCTGAGGCTGAGTCCCAGTGACATAGTGGTTGAGTGTGGGACTGTGGTCCACTGGCTTGGTGGTTCAAATCCAGCAGCAGCTCTCTAGGAGCAAGGTTGGGCCTCCCACTCCCACCAGAGAGCAGTGATGACCCCCCAAAAATTTGCTGCTGCTGATGGCGACAACGATTTTGATGATGATGATGATGATGATGACGATGACGATGATGATGATGAGTTTGGTGATGATGAGTCTGAAGGGAAAGCTCCAGTGAAGAAATCTATATGGGAGACTCCAGCCCAAAGTGCACAAAAATAAAACCCGAATGGAAAAGACACCAAGATCCAAAGGTCAAGAATCCTTCAAAACACAGGGAAAAAAACTGAAACACCCAAAGGATCTAGTTCTGTAGAAGACATTAATGCAAAAATGCAAGCAAGCATAGAAAAGGGTGGTTCTCTTCTTAAAGTGGAAGCCAAATCTATCAGTGATGTGAAGAATTGCTTCCGGAAGACTGACCTGGAGGCTATTCAAGATGTCTGGCAGGGGAGGAAGCCTCTTAACAAAATGCGTTTAAACAGTTTGCTCAACTTTTCCATCGTATTTCATGTCTGTAATCATTGCTATCTGGCTGTCCTTTTCATAATGCAGAGTGAGAACTTTCCCTCTTGTGTCGAATACATCTCGTCCAGGTTCCTTTGCCAAGAATGTGTTGCCCAAAATGTCTTTTTAGTTTGTAAAGAGGGAGCTTCACCCTTTGCTTGGTTCTAAGTGTGTATGGAAGGTTATGATAGGACAGAGTAGTAGCTGTGGTCAGACAAATGGAAATGTTGGGGAGACAAAAATATATATGTGACATAAAACTCAGTATTTTAATAAAACAGGGGGCTAGTCTTGGAAACTCATGGAGGCAGTTCTCTAAGGGTTTCCGTGAGTCGGTATTGACTCGATGGCAGCGAGAAAAAGGCTATGATAGAATTTCATACACTTTTCTCATGCAAGAGTCATCTGTCAATGATAAAGTTACATGAAATTGATATCTGGCACTTGCTGATACTGTTATTTACTTGTTTCCTTTTTTTACAAATATCATTTTATTCAATATGTCAGTTAATGAAAATGATCACCCTTTCCCTCAAATAACAAGTCCTACTTAATTTATGCCAACATTAAAAGTTCATTCATTTTATATCATCTGCATTCATACTCTAACCTTCTTGCTTTCTCTTTTATTTTATTTTTCATTTCCTTAGCACATTCAAATATATATATATGTAGAAATTATGTGAGTTTGACTATTTTTATAGACATTAAATCACATTACATACATAATTAGGTAAATTTTCCCCTTCAAGAACTTATCGTGATTGTTCTAGTTGTCTAAATTGGTGCATAAGGATCTAATTTATTGTGTTCTTTTTTAAAAATTCTAATCATTTTATTGGGCGCTCATATAATTCTTATCACAATCTGTACATACATCTATTGTATGCAAATCACATTTGTCCATTTGTTCTTATCATCCTTCTCAAAACTTTTTCTTTAAAAAAAAAACAAAAAAAAACAAAAAAAACTTTTTCTTTCTACTTAAGCCCTTGGTATTAGCTCCTCCTTTTTCGACTCTCCCTGCTACCCCCTCCCATATGGTCCCTTGATAATTTATAAATTCTTATTATTTTGTCATCTTGTACACTGTCCAATGTCTCCCTTCACCTACTTCCCCGTTGTCCATACCCCAGGGAGGAGATTATATGTAGACCCTTGCAATAAGTTCCCCATTTCTACTCCACCTTCCCTCCACCCTCCCAGTATCTCCCCTCTCACCACTGGTCCTAAAGGGATCATCTGTCCTGGATTTCCCAAGTTTCTGGTTCCTGTCTGTATCAGTGTGCATCCTCTGGTCTAACCCGATTTGTATGGTAGAATTCAAATCATGATAGTGGGAGGGAGGAAGCATTTAAGAAGTGGAGGAAAGTTGCATATTTCATCCTTGTTACACTGTACCCTGACTGGCTTGTCTCCTCCCCACAACCCTTCTGTAAGAGGATGCTGCTTAGCCTGCAGATGAACTTTGGGTCCCCAATATGTACTCCTCCACATTTACAATGATATAATTTTTATTTATTTGATGCCTGATACCTGATCCCTTAGACATCTCGTGGTCACACAGTCTGGTATGCTTCATCCATGTGGGCTCAGGTAGATAACTGCTTGTTTATCTTCAAGCCTTTAAGACCCCAGACACTTTATCTTTTGATAGCCAGGCACTTCGGATTTCTTTAACACATTTGCTTATGCATGCCTTTTGTCTTCAGTGATCATATCAGGAAGGTGGGCAAACAATGGTATAGTTTTTGTTCTTTGATGACTGCTGATTCCATTGACCCCTCATGGGGGAGGGAGGAGGAGGAGGTAGAGGAAAAACTGGGGAGCTGATACTAAGGGCTCAAGTAGAAAGAAAATGCTTTGAAAGCAATGATGGAAACATGCACAAATGTGCTTGACGCAATTAATGTATGTATGGATTATCAAAAGAGTTCTATGAGCCCCCAATAAATTGATTTAAAAAAGATATTATAATGTTTAGCTGTTGCCTAAATATGTTTTCAGAACTGCCCATCAGTGTAGAATAACTGAATAGTCAAAAAAAAATAAATTGCTTCTTAACAAAGGTCATGATGCCATGTCTTAAATGATTAAGTGTAAGCACAGTGCATGGTTTGAAAATGGCATATTTATGTGCTAAGATGTTCTATTGCATATCCTGATAACACCTTGACACATGGTAACATTGGACATGATTGTCAACCCTTAGAAAAATTGATTTTGAAAAGGTCACATAAATATCAAAGCACTTGTCACCAATATGATGTTTAAGCTAGTAAGAATCACTCAACAGACTTTCTGCTTGTTGAAAATACATATCTGTGATAATTAAGGTTTTGTGACAACTTGGGTAAGACAGGATTCTCAGTGGTTTGACGGTTAACACCTTGTAATCCCCATGATCAGATCTCACACAATGTGTTCACAACCAATCAGTTGTAAGCCTTGATGATGGATAAGATTAGGGTGGAATGTAATATACTTAATTAGGTCATAGCTTTGATGCAATTAATCACCTTGGGGTTGTGGCCTGCTACCAATATAAATAAACACAATAGAAAAACTTGCTTGCTTTATGCCAGGTCTGCACCCTGTATCCTGTATTAACCTCCGGTTCTTTGGACTTGAATCAATGACCTGACATATTGCCAGCTTTTCTTTTCTTTCTTTTTAAAAAATCATTTTATTGGGGGTTCATACAACTCTTATCACAATTCATACATGTGTCCTTTGTATGCAAAGCACATCTGTACATTTGTTGCCATCATCATTCTCAAAACATTTTCTTTTTGCTTCAGCCCTTGGTATCATTTCCTCACTCCCCCACCCTTCCCAGCTCCCCCTCCCTCATGAACCCTTGATAATTGATGAATTATTATTATTTTGTCATATCATAGACTGTCTGATGTCGTATATGGAGATCCTTATCATCAGTTCTCTTTGCCTGCCTTTCTTGAGAGTTGCCAGTAGTGTCTTCTCAGACCTGCTGGTCTTTGATTGATACATTTCTGCAGCAGCAGGTGGTTTTCCTGCTGATCTTCAGTTCCTTAGTCCTCACAGCTACATGAATCAGGAGTAACCTTCAACTTAACATTTGATCCAGGGACTTGGCACCTGCCTGGACTTTGACTTGCCAACATCTACAATTGTGTGATCCATGTTCTTGATAAAAATTCCTCTCTAGATATACTTGCATATATATATATAAAAGCACTGTATTTACTTTCTATTGAACCCGGCCTAAGATGGTATCCTAAAACAATATACTTAGTTGCTCAGTATACAAAAAATCAGGAGTGGAACTACAAATTGGAATATCAAACTATATCTTTTTTCTTTTGGGGGGGCATCG
Source organism: Nesogale talazaci (assembly GCA_004026705.1). Taxonomy (NCBI): domain Eukaryota; kingdom Metazoa; phylum Chordata; class Mammalia; order Afrosoricida; family Tenrecidae; genus Nesogale; species Nesogale talazaci. The sequence goes on from PVJH01001107.1 coordinate 62,103, forward strand.
CTGCCCTCTGATGGTCATGGGAGCTACCCAGTGCTGCTCCTGAGAGCCACCGCTGGATTTGAACCACCAAGCCCACGGGCTGCAGTCTCACACTCAACCACTTACGCCACTGGGCTCAGCCCCAAACTGTTTCTTTTTTCACTGAAATATCCCATTGAACTTCATCATTTACGATGAATTTTAGATATACATGATGGGTTGCCCTTTTTTGTGCTATCAAATTCTATGATATGATCACACTAAGCAACAAGTTCAAGTAAGCGCCCTAATTTTTCTATTTTGTGGGGACTGAAACATTTCATTTTTTTCCTCCAAAAGATAGGGTACATTCAGCTGCTGTTAGTGACAGTAACACTGTGTTGCAAAATGACTTTCTAATAGATTTATTCTCCTTTAATTTTTATTTCAGTTCATGAATTAAACTAAACACGTCTTCAGCCTAAATATGGCAACATATTATGAATTGGGTTGTTTTCATGTTTATCAATCATATTTGAGATACATCAATCACCAAATCCAGTTGTAGCAAAGCAAGCATTAAATGACTTGTTACTGAATAGTTTGCAAATAAAACAATATCCAGAGCTTACTGATGGAGACTACAGTAGCCACTCCCTTTTATAACTTTCACCTCTAACTTTGTACCCTAGAAATACATTCTGGCTACAGAACCCCGTTTGTCTGACATCCAGAAATTTCCTCCATAATCTTTCAAATGGTCCTCTGTGATGCTGACAGTCACATGACTCTTTTGATCCAAGCATTTACCTCATTAAAAAAAAATCCACAAATCAGGATCTGTATTTCTGTTACTAATTGGTGTCTGCAAAAATAAAAATTTCAGATTCTAAGATAGTTTTACTTTCCACACCACCATCATTGTTTTTACTATCACAAGAGATGGATGTGGTAAATAAGTCACAACCATTAAACTCCAGTGCTTAAGGGGGGTAGTTTCTTCTGATTCATTACATATAAAAAATAAGTTAATTTGGGATTGTCTTAAGGTATTCAAAACTCATTTTCCTTTTCTCTCTTTCATTTTAATACTCCACTTAGTTTTTTACCATTTCAATTTACCTGGATATAAAATTATGTCACTTTTAAAACTTGGTTTTACATGAGGAAATAGATAAAATGTATGAAACAAATAGAATGGATTAAATAAACTGTACATTCAAATGTGGATGTGGCATAAAATTATATTAGAACATTAATAAGTAAAAATATTAATTTGAAACATATAATGTTCTCTAGGAGTGAGATAGTCAAGACATAAAAGATGGAAAGCAGTTGGAAATAATTTCACTTATTTGTTGCATATCTCCATGAATGCTTTGTCGTGAAACAATACTTGAAACCTTGCACATTTATTTCCCATCTCTGTTGCTACATCTTCATAATTCCTTGAACTATTGTGGATTCCAGTGGGATGAGAGTATTCACAAAGAGCACAATACAAATACAAAATGAAGACACGGTTTGGTTCACTTTGTATGGAACAGGACCCAGTAAATCAGGAGTCATTTGGTTAGAGCGCCACTGATGTATGTGGTGTACAAGAACCAACTGAATATAAGGTTTCCTGAATCAATCTGATATGAAATGAAAATAGAATTGTTGTCATATGCACTTTTTCAAATTTCCATTTTATTTCTGTGTGCAGTTATTCAACTTGAACATTTGGCAATATGTACCTACTATTACAATATCAATCAATTTCTTAAAAGAAAGTAAGTAAAGAAAGAAAGTAAGAAAAAAGAAAATAAAATAGATTTATTGGCATAAAGTTTTTTTTATCTAATTAGATATATTAATTTATTTCCTAGAGGAGTTACTCTACTTCTATAAGATATAAATGTAATTATCTGATACTAATTCTTTATTGCTTTCTTGTATGAGTAACTTACAAGCACACTCACTCATGGTAAAACAGAAATATGTTTTGTCAAATAAAAAATTAGTGGATGTTGTGCCCTCTTAATGTGCCCAATACCTCATGTATTATTATAAAGAGAGTAATATCAATCATTGTGTCTCCATGCAAAATGTAATAAAAACAAAATCTTACTTGATATATATGTAAAAACTTTCCAAGATATTAGTGATTATTCCCAGTATTTTTGGACACTTTCTGTTTTATGTATGTAAATATAGATTAAAATGTGTTCATGTGTATGCCAAACATATTTGAGAGTCAAAGTTATATAATTGTTTACAAAACTTAAATCATAAATCCTCAGTAGTTATTTTTCGCTTTCTTTTCTAGTGAGCCTTTTATCTCTTACTTTGCTATCCTAGTTAGTGTTGTTGTTGTTGTTTTTAAATGTTTTTCTTTATATGAAATCAAGGATAGGTAAGTCTATGAATATAATAACTGAATTAATGGTCCCTTGGATGTATGGCACAGGGGAATTGGTAGGGATATGGGAGTTAATAGCATAGGGTGAAAAATTGAAGAAAATGTTCTACAATCGATTGTGGCATTGATTATACAACTCTTTTTGATGTGACTGAACTATTGGATTTTATGATATGTAAATTGTATGCCCATAAAACTGTTGGGGGTGTAGTAACCGGATTGAATTCATAGCAACGGTCAACTTAGTCACTTATTCAAGGTCTTTCACATTTTGCAGATTATGCGGGACTGGAGATTGCTTTGGTTGCTTATCAAGATACATACAAAACTGTTTATATTAGGCTGCTCACTGCAAAGTTGCAGATGCAAACCTGCCAGTTGATCTAAGGGAGACAGATGAAGCTCTCTGCCCTCATAAGGATGCAGTCTTGAAAATCCTACGTAGAGTTGATATCGATTGAAATGGACTCGATGGCATTAGGCTCATCATATCGAAGAGCATTGCTGGCTCTCCTGGCTGGGATGGTTGAGCAACAGACATGCTTGAAAGATGGTGATTCTTTCAAAACTGCATCAGAGTCCTGTTATTCATTAATATAATCTCGCCTTGCCTAGTAACCATTTCATATTGAACTTGGTCATCTCCTGGGCTAATGTGGCAAGAGTAAGACTCAATAATCCAGCTCCATCTCATGTTTATTAGGGGGAAAATGGTATGTCTGTTGAGATAATATGTTTCAAAAGGAGGAGGAAGGACACATAGGAGAGAGATATCAGCGAAGGTTCTGAATGGTGTATCTTTCTTACTCCTTCATTCATTAGAAGAAGAAATAATTATCGAGCAGCTATGGGTCCAAGGAACTCTGAAGGTGTAGTGGGTTAGTCATCGGGCTGTTAACCATAAGGTTGGCAGTTCAAACCCACTAGTCACTCCAAGGGGAACAAGATGAGGCTTTCTACTCCTGCATTAATTTACAGTCTCAGAAATCAAATGGAGCAGTTCTACTCTGTCCTATAAGGTCGCTATGAGTTGAAATTCACTGGATGGGCACAGGTCTGACTTTTGGTTTGCAGAGAACAGGTATGGTGTTCTACTCTGGGGATATAACGGTGTACCAGACAAGCATGGTGCCTGCCACCAAGAGCATACTGGTGAGGTTGGGGTAAAGAACACCATTGAGCAATCAGTGACGACTGGTTTTTAGTTTTGGCTCTACTGAAAAGGTCACCTCATTTCTCTCAACCCAGCTATTAAATGAGATGGGTGAGTGAACTGAAATGGCAAATAGATTTGCCTCTAGTGCCAGCTCCCATCAATGGATGCTGATCAATCTTACTGGTGGCTGGTACAGACACACTGTGGGAGATGAAGGGAATTCTGCATGGTTTTCCATCCTGGATTTCTACGGTCTCTTCTCATCTCAGGAGAATTTGGTGAGGGAGAGAAAGACTGTGTGTACATTTCCGTGTCTTACTGTGGAGACAAACCCTGTTGTCCCTTTTCCCTACCCTACACTTCCAATGCTCTGGTTTTGGGTCCTAGTGAAGAATTGCAAATGATTTCCCCATTCATTCCCACAAATGTTAGTTCACACTATTTTCTGACATCTGGCTCCATCTTTGAAAAGATCAAATATGGCACAACTTGACTTGCCTTCATTCAGGGCCTTCTTTGAGTAAATGGCTTCTAGTGTGTTGAGATATTACTGTTTTCTTAATTTTGAATAGATGAAAATAGACAGCAATCAACAAACCTTTGGCTAAAGAGAAAAATCCCTTTAACTGGCATTTTGCTTCAATTACATCGAGGACAAAGGAGCACACTGCACCCCGTGCATGAATAGATGCTTCATTATTCAAAACAAGCACCAAAGAGCATTCTGTCCCATATAGAAAATGCGCAATCACTATTTAATTCAATGCTAGGATGCAAATTTAAATTCCCATAAGGGGAAGGCTGTTAATGCCATTTAAATTGGTTGTAAATTACAGATAATACGCTTGAGACCCCCGAATACAGATTAGTGGAGTATTGCTTTAGGAATTCAATTCTACTTTGAACTTATTGTGTATTTATCTATGAAAAATAAAGCCATGAAGGCTTGTTTACAACTAGATTTTATTGCCCCTTTTATTTCAGAAGCAAATATTTCACTTTTAAGTGCCACAGAGATGGTTCAGTGTAAGATATATGCAAAGTCTGTGATGTCCCAAACAGATCAGCCACCTCAGAGACAGCTCCTCGATTCAAAAGAAAAGAAAACAACCACCACAACAAAATAACCCACCAACACGATGCAGATTTAATGAAGATATTGAACCAACTGACTTTTTACCTAATGCCTTCCTACTGGTTTCCTGCAGTTTAAAAATCATATAGTCGTAAGAGAATCATGATTTTCAAAAATTAGAGGCTGTGATTTTCTCTTGCTGCTAAAACATATCAGTCACTTAGAGATTATTTCTCATTTTCACAGATTAACTGATCACGAGTGGGGGGGGGGCATGATGGGCAAGTCTTTGTTGGAGGAATAACTCCTTCCAAACAAGGGCCTTCCCAAAGAACGAATGTGTTTGATCAAAACAGACACTTTTCAACAAAGGGTCTTCAGCCCCCAGATTAAAGAGCAGCAATCTCCCTTCTGCTTCATGCTAGGAAAAACGGTTTCTTCCTTGATGTGGTCACATGTTTCAGGTAGGAAATAGGTTACTTGAGGTGGTAAAAATAAATCAGTTTCCAGGCTGGTGCTCTCTCTTGCGGCAACCTATGGGGTATGTTTTTATTTGTGTGTGTAACTGAAATATATATATATATATATATATATATATATATATATATATATAATTTGCCATGGATATGTACACATAGAATGAAACCAAATTAGGGAACAATTGAGGAATGCCTAATTCATGATGCCAAAAAATGGGGCATTGCCATCAATACCACATGGAATTAATCATTCCCCCCAAATTATGAACTATAATTCCAAGTTATCCATAACATGGCATCCAGATGGAATCATGCTTTTTAGCCACCCCCTTTTCTCTTTGATCTGTCAAAGGTGCTTCAAGCTTTGTGGGGACCTCGGTGACACTATGACTATCTTGTTGCCCTATCCCTGTGACGCATGCAGGTCTTGAGATAGGCTGTCAGAGTCAGAGGATTTTTCAACTCTTGTTGATTTGTTCTTTAAGATTTTTAGCGTTATATGGAACCCAGACTGCCTTTGCTTCTTCTGGTTATTTGCATGTCAGTTCAAGCAGGCGCTTCTTCCCTCTATGGTCTCTACTTTGGGGGAAGAATGCAAACAACACCCTGAAACCTCGGGTTTGAAGAAAAGGTGGAGGAGATCAAGGAAGTGTTTGCTCATGTGAAGAGATTCTGGGAAACCGGGGAAGGAGTGGGATTGGTGACTGAGGAGCTTCTTGCCTTTTCCTTGATAAGTTTTGAACCAGAATGATCTTGAGGCAAATTAGTAGTGAACGAAATGTTTCTGCCTTATGTTCTTAAGCCCCTCCCTGAATGATCCATTGGTGTGGGAGGATGGCCTCCTATTAACGGTGCCCACTTGTGTCAGCAGTGAGTGATCATCATAGCAGTGGCTTTTTGCATTTTCTCCATCATTCCTGAAGGTGGATTGGGGACATGCATACCCTTTCTGGGTAAAGTCACAGACCAGCGTTTCAAATGACAAGGGAGCAATGTCAGGCTCATTTGAATCCCTATGATCCAGCCTCCAGTTGCTAGGCTAGCAGGAAAAGCCATGAGGCAGGCCACAGACAGTGCCAGACTAACAGCCATGAGCCCTGTGTTTCAACTGAGTTCTGTGTCAGACCACTGCTCCTCAGTTTCCTCATGCTGAAAGTAAAGAGGGTCACTCATTTTAATTCACACATGGTAAGCACTTAACATGAACCAGATCCTGCCCTACATCCTAGGCTCAAACAAACACAAGGCCTGATGTCTTGACCCAAAGTATTCAAGCCAAGGAACCCTACGAGGTATAGACAAACTCATAAATAGAAAGTGGCAATAAATTACAGTCGTTTCTCGAACCCTGGTGAATAAATAGAATGCTGTCAAAGTTCAGAAAGGGAAACCAGCTCTGCCAAGATCATTTCACCCACCATAAGCATTTAGGACAAAAGTTTTGAAGCTGGGTTTACTAGCTGTGTGAACTTGGGGAACTGCCTTAACCTCTCTGTGCTTTAAGCAAAATATTTTTCTCACCTTTAACTTGGAGATAATCGGCTCCTAAACAAAAGGTTAGAGGTTCAAGTACACCCAGGAGAGTCTTCAAAGAAAGATGATCTATGGGGAGAGGGAGGGAATCAGTCTCTGCAAACGCTATGGAACACGATTCTGCTCTGACACACCTGGGAGTCTCCATGAGTTGAACTGAACTGGCAAATGATTGTCTGGCTTCATCGTAGTATCTATTTTGTCTCCTTAGAGACGTATTGTAAACTTGTTTTCGGGAGAGATCAGTTCCTAGAGAGGGACATCAGGCTTGGTGAAGTGGAGAGACAGCAAAACAGAAGAGTCCTTGACAAGATGGACTGATACAGTGGCTTCATCGATGGACTCACAAAACTTGAGAGGAGGGTGCAGGGCCAGGCAGTGTTTTCATCTGCTGTATAAATCAGAACTGACTGCATGGCACTCAGTCGCAATGCCACCGCCTAACTTGTCAAGTTTGTTCATTCGTTTGTTTGTTTGTTTGTTTACCAATTAGAACAATGCCTAGCATGTAACGATCCTTAATATACTATTGCAATATTTTAGAATCCCAAATATTGAGGCTGCAAAGAAGAAAATTGATAATTAAAAGACATCTTAACAGCATGCCAGGGAGAATGAAGACGACCATGTGTTTTAGACTTAGTGCATGTTGAACGAGTCACCAACATGCCGGCCCTGATTTTGGATGCCCATAAATCAATACCCAGACTGGCAAGCAGGAGCATTTGTCATGCCTCGGGATCTTCTGCATCCAGGTTAGGGAAGGACCAGGCTTTGATCTGTCACCCGCTCCCAGAGAACACACATGGAGAAACTAACCACCCCCTTGCCCACCAGGCTCGGCCAGACTGTGGGAGAAAAGTATAAGAGCTGAAATCTTTCTAGGCCTCAATGACTCCCATGTCTGAGAAGGATAAATGGAAGGTGGGTGGGCCTTTCTGCATAGTAAATAAGGACAACAGTTGTCCCTGGCAGGAATGAGGACCATGGGCTTGGGTGTATGTCAGTGGACGGAGATCAATTGAGTGCAGCGGAGGCTGCCTAGGAAGATGCTTCTGGGAAACGGGACTCACAAGGATAAAGGAAGTGGTGGGGAGAGGAAAGTCAGGGGTCCAGGCTGGGGTCTAGAATGGAGTCAGAGGAGAACATGGTAGGCTTGGAAATGCAATATTGAATAACACAGGAAAAGGAGTGACATAAGACACACATCTTCGATGTCCAGGAAGTAAGGACGGTCAGCCTCATGGGAACAGTAGTGTGTGGGCAAATGCTTCACAACTGGCTCTCAGTCCAGGAACATGAATAGGTTAGGGCAGGGGATGCTTTCATATAATTTATTCGTTTCTATTTAGGTCAGAGTACAACTGCTCTGGTGGGTTTCTGAGACTGTAAACCTTTATAGCAGCAGGAAAGCCTCATCTTTCTCCCGAGGAACACCTGGTGCATTTGAACCATTACCCTGGTGGCTAACATCCCAATATGTAGCTCACAAAGTCACTAAAACTTCTCTAGTGACCAAATTCAAGTGCCAGTGTGATATCACTAAACACAGAGTTGGAAGAGTGTACTCTAGTGTACAGCATCGCCATCTGATATCAGTCCAAATGTGGAGATAATAGGGAAATGCAGTGAGAGAATAGGGAGGTAATGCATTTCAGTGTCTATTATCTTGTGTCAATATAACTGATTTTAATTTTATTATTACTTAGTTACCGACTATAATATTATATTATAACATTATACTATAATACTATACAAATAACAGTACTATATGTTAAGCAATACATTATTTAATTATAATGTTAATTTCTATGTTAAATATATGTGAATAAATATTATATAGTAACATATACAATATTTTTATAAAGCAGCAGTTATCAAAAAAAGCAGCAGTTATCATCAAGCCCATTTTACATCATTTTGATGCCCTATGCATCAGAGTAGAACTCCTTCACCTCACAGAGTTTTCAAATGCTATGATCTTTTTGAAATAGATCACCAAGTCTTTCTTCTGAGAAGCCTCTCTCTCTCTCGCTGTCTCTTTTTTTTCGAGATGATGATGATGATTTTTATTCTTTTTATGATTAATCATTTTATTGGGCGCTTTTACAGATAGACCAAGCATAATTGTACAATTGCTGCCACCATTGGTTTCAAAATGCTTACTTTCTGCTTGAACTCCCGAGGTGCCTCTTTTTCTTCCTAGGTGTCGCCACATCTATTCTGACTCATGGTGACTCATACAGGAGAACAGAAGACCACGCAGTCCAGCACCATTCTCACAATGATTGGTGTCTGAGTCCATTTTGTCCATCTCTGTGGCAATCTATCTTATTGGGGGTCTTCTTGTGTTTACTGACTTTCAACATTACCAAGCATATCCTACTTCAGAGACTGGTCCCTCCTGAGATCACAGCCAACAGGCACCCTTGAGATGAAGTCTCACCATCTTTGTTTCAAAAGGAAATGCGGGTTGTACTTCTTTCAAGAGATATTTATTTATTCTTTTTGCAGTCCTTGGGGATTCAAATATCTCTTATCACAATCAATACATACATTTATTGTATACAAAGCACATTTGTACATTTGTTGCCATCTTCATTCTCAAAACATTTTCTTTCTACTTTAGCCCTTGGTATTAGCTCCTCATATTTCCTCTCCCTCCCTGGTCACCCCTCCCTCATGAACCATTGATAATTTATAAATTATTATTTTGTCATATTGTACACTCCCTTCACCATTTCCCTGTTGTACGTACCTCAGGCAGGAGGTTATATGTAGATCCTTACAATTGGTTCCCCTTTCTACTCCACCTTCACACCACCCTCCCGGTGTCACCACTGGTCCTAAAGGGATCATCTGTCCTGTATTTCCCATGTTTCTGGTTCTTATCTGTAACAATGTACATCCCATGGTTTAGTAGGATATGTAAGGTAGAATTGGGAACATGATAGTTTGGGGGGCAGCATTTAAGAACTAGAGGAAAGTTGCATATTTCATTGTTGCTACTGTACCCTGACTGCCTTGTCTCTTCCCCAAGACCCTTCTTGTAAGGGGATATCGCTTCACCTACTGATGGGCTTGGGGTCCCTAATCTGTACTCTCCCTCATTTATCATGATATAATTTTTAGTTCTTTGATGCCTGATACCTGAGCCCTTCAACACCTCGTAGTCACACAGACTCATGTGCTTCTTCCATGTGGGCTTTGTTGCTTCTGAGCTAGATGGCTGCTTGTTTACTTTCAAGCCTTTAAGACCCCAGATGCTATATCTTTTGTCTTTGGTTGATTTTGTTGTTGTTTTCTTTTCTTTTGTTACTTTGTTTTTCTCTGTCCTGTTTTTTGTATATTATTATTTCTGCAGATCCATCTAGATAAGATAGGCAGGATAAACAATCTTGAGAAAACAATGGGACCTACAGTTCTGGAGGGACATGAAGAGGGAAAGGTAGAAAGAAGGAAGTGGGTGTTTACAAATTCAGGGACAAGGGAATGTCAAGTGATCTGAAATAGATGAGGAGGAGGGTGTAGGAGTCTTCATAGGGCTTGATCAGGACAATGTAACCAAGAGGAATTACTGAAACCCAAACGAAGGCCGACCATGATAATGAAACAAAAGGAAGGTAAAAGCAAATGGAGGAAAGAACTAGAAGGCAAAGAACATTTATAGCAGTGTAAATATAGGCATGTACATAAGAAAATATATTTATATATGACAATTGGGAAATAGATCTATGTACATATTTTTATTTGTAGTTTTAATATTAAGGTAGCAGACAGTCATTGGGCCTCTATTCAATCACTTCAACTCAAAAACACTTTATTCTATTAACCTGGCATTCCATGATGCTCACCTTCCCAGCACAATCACTGAAGACAAAACGGGTGCATACACAAATGTGGTGAAGAAAGCTGATGGTGCCTAGCTATCAAAAGATATAGCATCTGAAGTATTAAAGGCTTGAAGGTAAGCAAGTGACCATCTAGCTCAGAAGCAACAAAGTCCACGTAGAAGAAGCACTCCAGCCTCTGTGATCACAAGGTGTCAAAGGGATCAGGTATCAGGCATCAAAGAAAAAAAACTCATACCATTGTGAGAGAGGGGGAGTGTGGAGTGGAGACCCAAAGCCCACCTGTAGGCAACCAAACATCCCCTTACAGAAGAGTCACAAGGAAGTGCTGAGCCAGTCAGGATGCAATATAGCACGATGAAACATGCAACTTTCTTCTAGTTATTTAGAGCTTCCCGCCCCCTCCCGCCCCCCACTATCATGATCCCTGCTCTACCTTACAAATCTGGTTAGATCAGATGATGTACATGGGTACAAATAAGAGCTGGAAACATGGGAAATCCAGGACAGATAAACCCCTCAGGACCAATAATGAGAATTGTGATACCAAGGGTGTAAGAAAAAAGTGGGGGAGGGAAGAGGGAATCAATTACAGCGATTTACATATAACTCCCCTCCCTAAGGGATGAACAATAGAAAAAGTGGGTGTAGGAAGACATCAGTCAATGTAAAACATAAGAAAATAATAATAATTTATAAATTTCCAAGGGTTCATGAGGGAGAGAGGGTGGAGAAGGGAGAGAAAAAAAACTAGGAGCTGATACCAGGGGCTCAAGTATAAAGAAAATGTTTTGAAAATTACTATGGCAACAAATGTATGCATGTGCTTGACACAAAGAATAGATGTATGGATTGTGATAAGAATTGTATGAGCTGCTCAAAAGTGATTAAAAGTATATTTATGTGTATGTGCAAAAAAGAAGAAAAGATCGTATTTGTAACCTATAAGTGTTTTTTAACATTAAAAAATGCTAGCACTTTTATTGACACTTTATTCATGTGTCAAACAATTTGGTAGTTCCATCGCATCAAGAAGAGTTGTACATTCATGACTACAACCAATTATAGAACATTTTCTTCTTCCTGGTACTCATTGTTATTCGTGTAATTACGGTTTTTGATTTTGGCAAAAATATACACAACAAAACATTCTTTGATTCCACAATGTCTACATGTATAAATCAGTGCCATTGAATTTGTGCTTCGTGTTGTACAATCATTATTGATATCCTTTTCTAAATTATTCTACCACCATTAATATAAACTCAATATCCCCAAAGCAAAAACTCTTTCTCCTTCACCCACAGTAACCAGGTTAAGTTCAGTTTCTTTGTTTTTTTTTTTAGTTGGTTTTACATATCATACACCTCAATGGGTAAATTGCTTTTAAAAAGAGTCGGATATACGTCATCACAATCAGTTCTAATGCTCCCTCCCCCATCCACATTCATTGCTTGCTCCCCAATTCCCTCATCCTCCTCACCCCCCACAGCCACCCCCATCCCTGATAAGCCCTTGCATCAATCATTGTCTCTATGCACCCACTCCTTCTGTGTTTCATAAACTGAGGTACCTAACACAAACAATAAAACAACAAGAAGAAAATAATAATATGAAGATAAAATTAATAGTAAAGAGTAAGAAAGAAAAGACCACCAACAGTGTTTTAAAAGCCAAAGAAGAAATTTCTGTTGTGGATGGGCAAGAAGTATTTGAACCTAAAGCAAATTCAGGTTGGGTCAAGAGGGAGGCCAACTGACCAAGTACCATATTATACCATGGTTCTACTCACCATAATCAAGTTTACAATAGTCTCTGTGTGATAGTAAATCTGTTTGAGTCCCTCACCTGTGACTAGAGGGGATGCGGCAGAGGTTTAATTTAATTAGATACTCTGTAGATGGATTTTAAGTTCCTACTGTCCTCCATACCCTTCTACACATTAGGTGTTTTCAATTTAAGCTCTGATACATTTCCCTTCATCACATTTGGATTTATTGTTATCTTTGGATCATACAGGCTTGTGTGCTTCTTCAATATACACTTAGTCGACAACTCACTTAAATGCCAATTGATAGCCAGGCACCATCAGCTTTTTTCATCACATTTTTATAGCACCCTAATCTTCAGTGAGCTCTTCATCTAATTGATTATCCATCAGGCCCATGTTATCAGAACTGACTGTTCTTGGATCAGGGCTAGAATTCAGTGGGAGCCCTGAATCCATCTGCTTCTCTATGAGTTATGGGCAACTTTGGTTTTCTTTGGCGGTCCTATTATGACAAAAACAAAAATAAGATTTCTTTAGAATCTGTGGTCATGTGTTGAGCTGTAATATCTAAGGTTGACAGTTGAAAAACATCAGCTGCTCCTGGGGAGAAAGATTGGACTTTCTGCTCCTGTAAAGAGTTATAGTCTTAGAAACTCCCAGTTGTTCCCTGTCCTATAGGGTCACTTTGAGTCAGTATTGATCAAAAGAAGTGAGTTTGGGTTTGGTTTGGAGGGGGTCTTTGTTATGTTTGTCAGACTATTCTTTGGTTGGATGGTTTCTAAATCTAATCTTGACTCAGCTATAGACACAAAGAAGAAGAGAGGGGGAAGACAGATGCTAAGAGAGACCAATGAATGTCATGAAATTTCCACGAGTACCAAAGAAGGACCTTACTCTAGAGCAGGGGTTCTCAACCTTCCTAATTCTGTGATCCTTTAATACAGTTCCTCATATTGTGGTGACCCCTCTAACCATAAAATTATTTCCATTGCTATTTTATCACTGTCATTTTGCTATTGTTATAAATCATCTTGTAAATATCTAATGTGCAGGATGTAGTTTCATTGTTACAAAGTGTACATAATTAAAGTATAGTGATGAATCACAAAACAATATGTCATTCTATATTGTGAAATAGTTATTTCTACTGACAGGTAAATGAAATTTTCTCTTGAAGCATGGTGTAGCATGGGTCTTCACTCTGGCTACTCATAGGTGGCATATCTGCATGTGGGTGGACCCTCCTGGAGATGGCTAGAGGGGCGGTGTCTCCATTCCTAAGACCACAGAGAATAAGTGTTTTCTATTGGTCTTAGGCAACCCCTGTGAAAGGGTTGTTCAACCCCAAAGGTCTTGTGACCCACAGGTTGAGAACCGCTGTGATATTCTGAATCCAGACGTCAACCTTTCTGAACTGGGACACAATAGATCTTTTTTAAAGCTAAATTCTTGCAGTATTTGTGTTCTAGTAGTGCTGGGTAACTATTCTTCTGTCCCATTTTACAGGAGCTCTGGTGGTGGAATGGTGCCTTGTTGGGCTGCCATCCCAGTTTGAAACCACCAGCAGCTCCTCAGGACAAAGACTGGGCTTTCTACTCCTTTGAATAATTAGTCTTGGAAACCCACGTGAGGTTATTATGAGTTATCACTGACTTGATGACAGTGAGTTTCCTTTGATCCCATTTTACAGATGAGAAAACGGAAGCACAGAGATGTCAAGCTAGAAAGGAGCAGAACTGCTAAGGACCTTGCTCATGCTAAGCTCATAGTTGTTCCCCAAAATGACACTCCTATAAGCCTCCCATGATTGGTGCTTCGAGTCCCTTTTACTAGAATTCACTTTCACACACTCTGACTAACTTTGGACTTGAATCGTAGCACCATTTGTTGAATTCTAGGCATGATACAATTTCCCTTAGTTAGTTTAACCAATAACAATGTATGTGACTATAGATAAGGTTAACAGGTCACCTAGAGGCACAGTTTAGCTACATGTTTTGGGTACCATCTTTCAACTCATCCTAGATATGCTGTCATTTTCCTGCTGTGTGACCTTGAGGAAGTTACTGACTCCCTCAGAACAGCTGGCTCATTTCAGGACTAGAGTTCATGATTTCAACTCATCTGGTTGTACTACTGGAATAAAGTAATTAACTGCCTGGAAGAGAATCAACACTAAATGACGGTTATTGTTATAGCTCTCCTTCTTTGGATCTCAGCTCCCTGGTGACTAAATGAGGGGTTGAGTGAGATGTTCTCTGAGGCTGACATATGTTTGTGTGAGTAGTATGTTCCAAGTGCTAATTTGAGAATGGTAAATTCTCACTGTTGTGGTTTCCTTCCTAAAGAATCCTCTTCTGCAGTGTCGTTATAAGATCGGGTTCTGTGTGCTAGTTTGCAGCCAAAGGAGATCCAAGCCTTTCGCATGACAGTATGAGTTGGTGCCCATGAAGGTGATGAAATACTGCACAACAAACAAGCGAGGAGAATTCGCCTTCTGGTGGAAGGAGACAGGTCATGATTCCTCATTTCTTGATCTTCTGGCAACCTGAGCCCCCAAATTAGGTCTGGCTCTTGACCTCTAGATGTAGCCTGAGACAAGGTTCGAAAATTCCAGCAGCTCCCCTAGAGAAAGACCAGTTTTCTACTGCTGTGAACAGTCTCTGAAACCCACTGAGGGGTCACTGTGAGTCAGCACCGACTTCATGGAAGTGACTTTGTTTTGGGGTTTTACCTGTAAGGGCAGACTGCCACATCTATGAATAGACAGAGAAATCACGTGATTGCTACATGACCAGCCAGACAGGTCATGCAGTCCCCTTCTAACCTCTGAGAGGTGAGTCCTACCCCCCCCACCAAGTCCTAAGACTTTCTCGAGCTGCTGCTCTTCAGACGTCTGGAAATGATGCTCATGGAATCAGTTAAATGTAAAACCAACTGATTGTGTTTAAAAGGTCTCTTATTGCATCTTTCCTGAGGTACTGATTCAACTTAGGCCTTAGGCGGGATGTAAGAACTTGCCACCCCAGATGTGAGGCATGGGATCTTAAAAACATATTCTGAGAAATGTTTGGCATAGGTAGAAGAAAAGGAAGAACACAGAGGTGGAAAAAGATACCAAAAGTGGACAGGAAAGGAGATGGAAGAAGGGGATGAAGGGGAGAGAAGAGAAGCTTCTAATGTGGTCGGGTTGTGAGGGTCCTGTATTCATTGGCTTCCACATCAAAGACCACCTTTAAAACTCTGAGCTTTAAGAAGCAGGTTTTTCTCTAATGAACTCCAAAGGCAAACATAGGTGTTTGAAGCTACACGATCTAAAGGAGTCGATTAAAGTAAGAGAGATTACAAGGCTTTCAAATAGGGAGACATTTCGTCTCTGGGATGTCAGATCAGGATAAGAGGGGGCATGGCGACCTAGCAGGTCTTCCCACACGTTAGAACTCAGAGGGAACCAGCACTTCAGAAACGTTGGGGTAAGAGAAAGACCCCGAAATGGCATACTGGATGGAATATATTTCATAGTATACAAATGCACACATTTCTCAGAAGATAAATTTCTCTCTGTCATGTGGCTCACAGGTGAGAGAAACATCACATTATTGTAGTAACAGCAAAGAAACTAAAGGCCTCTTAGGTGTTTAGGTTTTAGACACTTCAGATTGCAGTTTGGGAGGACGTGAGGCTGCTATGAGACTACATGACTAATCAGCCCTCTGTTAGTCCAGTGAAGGCCAAGGTTGGTCCAATGAGCGACAAACTGGAGTTTGAATCAGGAACACGTCCAGGGCATGTTAAAAATACAGATTTCTGTGAAAGGATAACAGAGGGAGCAGGGCACTAATCCACCCAGGGGGAGAGTAATGGCCTTGTTTCCACAGAAGCTGGAGTGGGCATGCAGAACCTACCATGAAGCACCAAATCATGAGAGCAGCATGGCTACATGGAAGGATGCATGGAAAGACAGCTACAGGGCTGGCCCCAACCAGAGCCAGACTGACCCACTCCCTGTAAGTGGGTGTGACTGAAAGCAAGTTGGTGGGAGGGGCCAGCATGCCACACCCATGTGGAAGCAGGCCAGGAAAAGAAAGAGAGCTGGACTGGACCCCACACTGGCCCACTATGCTCAGAGGACAATGTCCCTGCGGGGAGCTAATGGAACATAGAAGGGATTGGGCAAAAAACAACAGGATGTGTCACACTGTCTCCTTACTGAATCAGACAGCGACAGAGGACATTTTTGGGGTCACATGGTGGAGAAGCAAAGCAGTCTGAGACCCCAAAATGGGAAGGGAGCATACCTGGATGGACAGTCGGGAGGCGAAAATGATGGGGCCGATGGTTCCTGGGGGACATGTGGAGAGAAAAGGGGATGGGGGACAGAAGGTAGTGTGGACAGGCTCAGGGAACGGGAAACAACAAGTGGTCTGGAATCAGAGGTGAGGAGGGTGTAGGAGGCCTGGTAGGGCTTGATCAAGGGTAATGTAACTGAGAGGAAGTACTGAAAGAAAATGAGGGCTGAGCATGATAGTGGGGCAAGAGGAAAGTAAAAGGAAATAGAGGAAAGAACTAGGAGGTAAAGGACATTTATAGAGGTATAAATTCAGGCATGTACATATGTAAATATAATTGTTCATGATAAGGAGGAAATAAGTCTATGCATATATATTTATAAGTGTAGAACTAAGGGACTTTGGGCCTCTACTCAAGTAGTCCCTCAATGCAAGAACACTTCGTTCTATTAAACTGGCATTTCATGATGCTCACCTGCCTGATATGATAACTGGAGAAAAATGGGTACATAAGCAAGTGTAGTGAAGAAAGCTTATGGCACCTAGCTATCAAAAGATATAGCATCTGGGGTCTTAAAGGCCTGAAGATAAATGGCCATCTAGCTAAGAAGCAACCAAACCCACGTGGAAGAAGCACAGCAGCCTGTGTGATCATGGGGTATTAAAGGGATCAGGGCTCAGATATCAAACATCAAACAGGAAAAAAAAACATTCACAGTGTTCTTACCTTCCCGAGATTATCATTGAGGACAGATGGGGGCATGAGCAAGAGTGATGGAGAAAGCTGATGGTGCATGGCTATCAAAAGATATAGCATCTGGGGTCTTAAAGGCTTGAAGGTAAACAAGTGGCCATCTAGCACAGTGGCAGCAAATCCCACATGGAAGAAGCTCGCCAGCCTATGTGATCATGAGGGGTCAAATGGAGTGGGTATCAAGCATCAAAGAACAAGAATCACATTGTGAATGAGGGGGAGTGCAGAGTGGGGACCCAAAGTCCATCTGCAGGCGAAGTGACATCCCCTTACAGAAGAGTTGTGGGAAGGAGATGAGCCAGTCAGGGTGCAGTGAAGCAACGATGAAACATACAACTTTCCTTTAAATGTTTCTTCCCCTCAACTCTCATAATCCCAATTGTACCTTACCAAGAGGACTAGAAAAGGTACAGTTGTATAGATGGAAACTGGAAATACAGGGAATCCAGGGCAGAGAAACACCTCAGGACCAATAGTGAGAGTGAAGATACCAGGAGGGTGGAGAGAAGGTGGGGTAGAAAGGGGGAGCCAATTACAAGGATGTACATATAACCTCCTATCTGGAGAATGAACAGTGGAGGAGTAGGTGAAGTGAGATATCAGGCACTGTAAGGTATGACAAAACAATAATAATTTATAAATTATCAAGGGTTCATGAGAGAGGGGGAGTGGAGAGGAAAAGGGTAGTAGAGAGGGAGAGGAAAAGATGAGCTGAGGTCAGGGCCTCACGTGGAAATCAAATGTTTTGAGAATGATGATGACAGCAGGTGTATGAAGGTGCTCGACACAATGTATGTATGGATGGACACACCCCCAACAAAATGATGTATTAAACAAACGTTCCAGATTTCTGGGTCTCACTCCCAGAATATTTGATTAATCAAGTCTGGAGAAGCCCCATGAATCTATATTTCAAACACATCTCCCGGTGATACTAATGCTGTTGGTGTGGGGATTTCACTTAAGCACCACCGAATGGCACCAAAGTCATGGGTCCAGAACAAGATTCAGTCTATCTCAGAAATATTTTGCATGAAACATTGTCTAAAGACTGGGTGACGAAGAGACGATGACCACAGACAGGCACCAAGCACACGGACTGGGAGGATTCTGAAAGATCAGCAGCCTGCCCCCTCTCCCTTTCCTCGAATAAACAAAGGGAACATGCTTGTTTCTTGGGAAGGAGGTGGGAGTGGAGGGATTGTATGTGGCGGCCCCATAAGCCTTCAAGATGTGGGGAAGGCGGCCATATCTGTTCGCTAGGAGAGCCCTGCTTGTGTTGTGGTCACACATGCAAAGCCACTAACCGCTCTAGGAGAATAATGAGACTTTCTATTCCTGTGAAGACTTGTGATCTTGGAAATCCACAGGAGCAGCTCTAGCCCATCAGGTCGCTGAGTTGGAATCAACTTGATGGCATTGCCTTCTGGCTTTGGTTCTAGTATAAGACACCAAATGAGATGGGCAGCTGTATGTGAATCCCTGGCTTTAGAATTCAGGTCATTCATGGTCTGAAGGGGAGACTAAACACCTGGAAATAAGCTCTCTGGAGACCCCTAGTTCCACCCAGTAATGTTCAATGTTTGGGACAGACATGATCCGCTGTTTCATGTTTTTAGTCCCTTGCAGAATCCTGAAGACTAGTATACCTATTTTTTAACTGTCTTGGCATTAAGACAGTTTTACTAGAAATAACTTTCTCAGAAAAGACGAATGAACTGGAGAAGAATTACTTCTCAGGATATACAAAAACAGGATCTCTGCAGTCCCTGACCATCCATTCCATTGTGAGAAAGGAACATGTTAGTTTTAGAGGTCACTGGGAGCTCCTTTGAGGCTGTACTTAGTGCAACAGGAGAAGAGCAGCTGCTTAATACGTCACAGAGGTGGCTCTCATCCATCTTCGTTGGTTCATAGTTCTACTTAGACCTAATGTGCAACTAGAAATCTTTATTTTTGCTTTCATTTTTAACTGTATCTATGGATTATCTATGGCTATTCGGATCTGTAAAAACATGGATTAATTAAGAATGAGAACACAGGAGGTTTCCTTAAAGCAGTTCATAACAACTGGAGGAACTCTCCGGCCTCTAAGAGACACTGAAAAAAGCAGGGGACCATCAGGGGATTAGGAGAGAAGGGACCCCATTGCTTGGGAACCACTAAGTTTCTGTTTATGGTCATGGATAATTTGGCAGCAGATATTCATGATAGCTGTATAACATGTATTGATTTCACTGAATTGTACACATGAAAAATACTGAATGGGAAAATCTGTTATGTAGTCTTTCACAACAATTGTTCTTAAAAAAGAAACAGGCAGTGTGCCATCTTCCCAGAAAAAAAAAGCACATATAGACAATAGTATGCTTACAGTTGTATAGAAACCTCGGGTTGATAATCTATATCTTACATCAAAAAAAAAAAAAGACAAATCCCAATGAAAGAGACTGAACTAGAAAAAGGAATAAGGACAGAATAATGGAAAAAGACAAGTTTCAGGGTGAGTACACCTCTGTTATAGTAACATAACATTAGATTATGTCTCTAATTTCTCTAATGTAAGTATCCTAAATGCCCCTTGTGAGGGGCTCTGCTAACTTAAAAGTCAGGGTTTGAAACCCACCAGCTACTCCACTGGAGAGAGCTGTGGCAGTCAGCTACTGTAAGGATTTATGGCCTTAGGAACCTAGTGGGGGCAGTTCTATACTATCCTACAAGGTCACTATGAGTCAGTAGTAGGTTTGGTACTTTTAGTTTGAATGGACAGGAGAGTGACTTTCCCACAGCTGGTGACTCATGAAACTTTGTGCCATCACTTAGGGCATCAGAGCCAGGAGGAGAACAGACATTGATAAAGTATATCCACTTACTAAAACACAGAAGAAATGATACCAGATTATTTCTTAGTACCAAGGATGGC
The DNA here is from genome assembly GCA_004026705.1 of Nesogale talazaci. NCBI lineage: Eukaryota > Metazoa > Chordata > Mammalia > Afrosoricida > Tenrecidae > Nesogale > Nesogale talazaci. Next base: position 82,296 of record PVJH01001107.1, read on the forward strand.
AAGATGTTGATTCCCTTGCTTTGGACATGGACTAATTGGTGGACAAGACCATCATGTTTGGTAGAGGGCCATCAAAGATGAAGGAAACCATTGATGAGATGTATTGGCACAATAACCACAAAGTGGACTCAAGCATATGGATAATAAAGAGGGTGCAGGACCAGGAAATGTTTCCTTCTCTTATATATAGACTCATCGTGAGTCAGAGTTGACACAAGAACAAGCAACAACAACCCTTTCCTAAAATTCCCACCCAGAAGGCTGGCTACCCAGCACTTCTGGTCATATTGCCTCAATGAAAACTGATTGCAGGGCCTTATCTGGGTGGGAATGGAGCTGAGGAATGTTGCTCCTGGTTGGAAAACCATTTACTAGCACAAACTGTATAGCATGGAACATCAAATGTTGGTGGTCAACAAGCCATCTATCTCCCTAACCGTTGTGGAAAAAAAATTCATTGTCATTCAAGCTCATTTTTTTTCATGAACTTTTTGAGGCCTCCTAGTATAAAAGTGAAATCAGGTGAAAACACCTGACAAGTAGTGAGGGAAAGAATAGAAAGAGAAAAGAAGTCATCAAAAGACAATATGACCTCACACTCATACACAAAGCAAAATTAAAACCTACATGCGATAACAAAAGCCACAACTCTTCAAAGAAAATCATAAAGCATTTCAAAGAAAAATCTTCAACATAATGTTTCGCCACCTGGTTTTCAGCCAAGGATTCTTTGAGAGGACAGTGGAAGAGCAGACAAGACAAGACAAAATTGATCAATTGAGCTTCATCGAAATGAAAAGAAAAATGTGCATCCAAGAACTTGATAAAAAAAAGGGGAAAGATAGCCTACAGAATTATTTGAGAACAATCTATACCTGAAAAGACTATATCCATAATAAAGAATATACAAAATAACTTCTACAACTCAACAACAAGAGCAAATCAGTTAATCAACATATGGGCAAAATTCAACAATCAAAAAAGAACCCATTTTATAAAGACCAGGAGAACTTGAAATGCATAATGCTAAGTGAAAGAAGGTAGCCTGTAAAGGTGACATATTATACAACTGCAGCTACATGCAAAACTATTGAGGCAGTAAAAAGACCAGTGATTGCCAGGGGTCAAGGTGGGATGAGATAAGCAAGACAATTCTGACTCGTAGTGATGCGATGCTCTAGGACAGGGGAGAAGAACACTCTGTACTGGAGTGAATTGTCCTGTCTTTCTCCCCGTGGAGCAGCTGATGGTTTCTCACTGCTGACCTTATTGCTGGCACCCTGACTTGTAACCTCTATAGCACTAGGGCTCTGGTAGGTGGAGTGAGAAGGAGGGCTAAATGGACTGGTGAGAACAGGGCCTTTTTAGGGCTGTGAAACTATTCTGTATCATGCTACAAAGAGTAGATGTATGGGATTATACATTTTTCAAAGTCCATAAAAGTATACGAACCGAAGACTAAACTAGGGACTTTGGTGAATAAGAATGTATCAATACTGGCTTATCAATTTTAACAAATATAACATTCCATTGCTAGAGGTTAATAATGGAGAAAAGTTTGGGGGGGCTAGGTAGGGAATGTTCTGAACTTTCTGCTCATTTTTTCTATAAATCTAAAATTACTCTTAAGAATTTAGTGTTAATTCTTTTAAAAATGTTAACAGTGGTTATGCTTAGGAAGAGGCATCACACAGAATTGAAACTTCTTCCTATTTAATACTTTTATATTTTCCATAATTTATGTTAAACCAAAAATCTAAGTGAAAATTAAATGTAGGCAAACGACTTGAATAGATGTTTTGCTATAGGAGATATGCAAAGAAGATATGCCCAATGTCATTAGTTATTTGGGAAATGCAAATCAAAACAAAATTTAGATAATCCTACATATCCACTAGGATGGCTGTGGCCAGGAAAATGAATGAATGAATGAATAGCAAGTGTTGGTACATGTATGAAGAAATTGGAAACCTCACCCATTGTGGGTGGGAAGATAACCTAGTCTACACTGGTATGGAAAACAGCTTCACAGTTCACCAAAAAGTGATACATAAAATTAACTCATGACCCAACAATTCTACCCAGCCACTCATGCACTAATCTCCATCGCCACATTATTCAAAATAACAAAAAGGGTGGAAGCAACCCAAGTATCCTTCAACAGATGAATGGATAAATAAAATGTTGTGGATCTGTACAATAAGATATTATCCAGTCATAAAAAGAAATGAAATATTGATAACCTTGAAAGTGTTAGGCTCTATGAAATAAGTCAGACACCAAAGGACAAATATTATAGGATACCAGCTCAAATGAAATATCGAGGTTAGATATATAAATAAAGACAAAAGTTTAGGAGTGGTTACCAACCAGGTGGGAGAAATGAATTATTGCTCAAAGGGTAATGGATTTCTGTTAAAAAGAGATTTACAATTTTGGAAATAGAGAGCAGTGTGATAGTTACAAAATGTGGCCACCATAATTATTATCATTGAATTGTACATATAAAATGGCATAAGTTTTGTTATATATATGTATGTGTAGAACTGGTCAGCTGTTCACCCCACCTTGTTGGTAGCAAGTTGATGAAATGCCAAATTGTCTTGTGGACTTAAGACTTTCTAGAATGAGATGGCAGAACTTCTCTTCTTCTCACTAGCTCTTCTATTTCTTCCTCCTATTTCCAAACAGGAGCAATTTCCCATTTATCATAGACGCTTTCTTAGCCATCCATCTGATTCAGAATTTGATTGGTTAATATGAATAAATAGATAAAGCAAAAAAAATCATTAAGAATGAACTGGTCCAGCTGAGCCCTGGTGGCCTAGTTGTTGTGTGCGTGACTGTGGCCCACAGGGTTGATAGGTCAAATCCAGCAGCAGCTCTCCAGGAGCAAGACTGGGCTTCCTACTCCCACAAGGGCAGTGATGCCACAAAAATAAAACAAAAGAATGAACTGGTCCATACAAGCTGAAAACCTCTTATCTAACTTAAAACATGTAAATAAATATAGATTCATTTACTGAGTTTGTGATGTATGAGCAGGAACATTTCCTTTGAGCATAAATGTGCTGATGACAGTTGCAAATGTTGTTTCTTGCAAGATCCATACCTAACAGGCATTTCTATGATTGTCAGTTTCAGTTTCTTTAAAGGGGAGCAAGAATTTAAAACACTCAAGAAGTAAGCTCAGTGTACAGTCCTCTTTTTAGGATTTCCTCCCAATCTTTTAAAAGTGTTTTGGCACACACATAATTCAATAGAGCTTTTATCTATCTATGATTACATCTTCCAAAACGTCCAATTTAGTGTCATAGCAACAGCTTTTTATACTCCTATTTCATCAATTCATATATTGTGGAAATCACTTTATTACAATAACAAGTACCACTGGCACACGCGTCAAACATATTTGACAGTAAACACAATGGATTTGTGGTAAGTAGAGAATTCAACCAGCATGAACAGAAGCTCACAGCATGTTAAGAGTGTGCCTCTGAGCAGTCAGTTGGCTGTGGACCCCAGTCCACATGTTTTGCTGAGAGAATAGGGAATAGGGAACCTTGAATAATTGGTGTGGTTGCCAGCCTCTGCAATGGGCCTCACAATGATCCTTCCCTTTTGTGATTTACACTCTTATATTATAGTCCCTTCTCATGTAGAATTCATGGCTCAGCTGATGACCAATAGAACATAGCAAGGGTGAGGGGGTCCAAGGCAAGCTCATGAAGAGGGTTGCAACTTCTGCTTTGGTTCCTAAGGGAAGTCAATCTTTCTGGTGTAAGGACCCTTCAACAACCCTGAGGAGAGGGCCTCCTTAGATGGATTTAAGGTCTACCAGCAACAAAGTCCATTTGCCAGTCATGTAAAATTGGACCACCTAGGAAGCAGATGGTCTACCACAGTTAAGTCTGCTGACAACTGCAAACGTGGTTCACATTGGCTGTAGTCTTGTGAGGTTTCCCCTCCCAGAATTATCTGGGTAGGCTGTTCCTGAATTATTGATCCAAAGAATCAGTGGGAGATAATGCTTATTATTTTAAATCACCAAGTTTGGGGGCTATTTGTTACACAGCAATAGATGACTAACACATTTGATGAAATGGTTGTAAGTCCATCATTTGGAGAAACTTCTGGGATGAGGAGCTGTCCACTGGGCAGCAAACTACCCTATGTATATTTTGCATTTCTACTGTCCATAGATCAAGGTGGTTGACAGGTTAAAGCTATGATCATGAGGAATGAGTCTCATAAGATTAAATCTAGAAATCTGGGCTAATACAGTGTGGCAGTCACTTAATCTGGTGTCAATTTGAGGATTAAGGTGTAAGGGGTGAAGTCTAGCCTGTCAATCCGGTGATAGCCAATGAGACCTCGGTGTGGGCATGGCCTTCTCCTGAGAATTCTGGGAAATGCGGTCATTCTGTCTTGGAGGCGGAGACACTCTCTCTCTGGGTTCACTTTCTTGGAGATATCCTACTGACAATGCTTGCTGCCTGAGAGACTCTCTACTCACTGCCTTGGAGACTCTACTGACAAGGCTGACGTCCTGGGAGCCATCCCTGAGGAGAAGCCACATAGAGCTACCCCAGTGCCCTGAGCCGGACAAGCCACATGGATGCAACCACACCTCGGAAGCCAGAGGAGCTACATGGAGACCCCTTGCATTTGGCATCATTGCATGTGTTTCCTGAGTCTGAAGAAGGCTCACTTTTTAAAGTAAGTAGCAAGAAAATGTTTTGAGAATGACTACAACAAATGTACAAATGTCCTTTGCATACAACGGGTGAATGTACAGATTGTGATATGTGTTGCATGAGCCCCCAAGAAAGCGATTTTTAAAAGAAAATATTGCCCCCCACACTCTTTTCTAGAGACCCCAAACTAAAACCTAATACATTAATTTGAACCTCTTCTAAGTCAGGAATTGAGTCTACAGTAGAGCATCAGGACTCGACCTCATTGGTACTTGAAATAATCAGATTTCAATGTGAAATGTCGAGAAAATTGTGCAACAGAGCTTGAACAAAACATTGGAATCTGACCTGACGTGCATAATTTTGGGGAACAAAAGCAGTTCATGTTTCGGTCACTCGGCATTAGTTGGCGTTGCTAGTACGTGGTGTTTAAACCTTTTGTGTCTGTGTTTCAAGCATTTTGCAATACTTTTCTTAGTCTTTGTGGTTTGGGTACTGTTTTTAGATTAAAAAAATGGGTCCTACGAAAGAGTTTTTTTTTTAAAGAATCATCATTATAAGGAACTGGTTAACCATGTGTGTTAGTCCGGGTAGACTAGAGAAACACATTCATAAACATTCTTATGTATATAAGAAATAGTTTATATACAAGAGCAACTGGACATTAAGAAAGCATCCCAACCCAGTGTAGTCCAAAGTCCTAAGTTCTATATTAGGCTATATGTGTGACACCTATAAAGTGAGTCTTCTTCAGACTCAGGAAACACATGCAATGATGCCAAATGCAAGATGATCACAAGCCAGATGGGCAGAATGCCTTTGTATCTAGTGGAGTTAGAAACATCTCAGCACTGGCAGGGGTCTCCATGTAGCTCCTCCAGCCCACATGGAGGCCTCATTGGCTACTCAATGGCTATCTCCAGATTAACAGGCTAGACTTCACCCCTACATCTCAATCATGAAATTAACATAAGCACATGACTGCCACAGATAAATATAGATAGATATAAATATCACAGAAGATATCTATCTACAGATAGCTATGAATTTCACAGAGGATATATATATTTATTATTTCCCTCTGCTACAAAATATGTCCATCGATGTGGCGGAGCATACAGGGGACAAAATTATGAAAACTTCTTAGAAATTACCAAATACTTTGAGGAAATGAGTCACTGGGCCTGAGGATTCAGGACTATTAGTCTCCAGGACATCAAGGTACATTGGCATGACACCGTCCCCAAAGACAATGGTTTATATTCTACTTTGATTAGTAGCAGCTAGAGTCTTAAAAGTCCCTAAATAGCCATTTGGTGCAACTATTGGTCTCGCTCTAACTGGAAAAGAGAAGAGTGATGAAAATCAGACACTTTGAAACAATTAGTCCAGTGGACCAATGGACCACGGGATCATCAACTTCTATGACCCTGAGACCAGAGCGAGATAGTGTCCAGTTACCACTACCAACTGCTCTGAGAAGGAGTCTTATTTGAAAAATGTGATAAAGTGGGAGAAAATGATAAAGTGGGAGAAAATGTAAGAAAAATAGCAAACTCATAAAAGAGACCAGGTTTACTAGTCAGAACCCTAAGACTGTGGCCCTTAGTCACCGTTTAGATTTGGACCTGAAGTTACCTCCCTGGTTTACTTTGTAAGCCAAACAACAGATATATCTATAAGGAGAGCAATAACACCAGGGGGGTATGCATATCTTAGAAAAACCAACCATTTACAATCCAAAGGGCAGCATTTACCCACAAACAAAATTCAAAAAGAGTAGGAAAGGAGGAAAGGAAACAGGAAATGAGATTAGCGACATTGAAGAGATTGTAATTAATGAGATGAAATAGAATATGTGCAAATCGTTAATATAAAACTGATTATCTGTTTTATAAACCTTTACTCAATGATCACTAACAAGTGTAAATAAATATATGTATATAAAAACAAAACCTAATACTCATTTCCAAAATAAAAAAAAAGATTATAGTCAAAGAAACTATATGGGGCATTTCTACTCCATCTTATTGAATAGCTATGAGTCAGAATCTACATAACAGTAGTGATATATATGTATATAAATATATATGGACTTCAAAAAGCTTGTGGAAAGATACAGTGAAGAGGTATTACTTAAAAGAGATTAATAAATTCAAAGATAATGGATATATATATATATATATATATATATATATATATATATATAGAGAGAGAGAGAGAGAGAGAGAGGAGAGGGGGCAGAAGAAGGGGAAGAGGTGGATGTGAAGGTAGAGAGACAGAGAGAAATTTGCTTCAAGGAAATGGACATTGGGAAGTTACAAATATACAAGTTCGATGACAAGGTTATGTTCCACAAGCTTTACCCAAACATCCATTTATATGTGTGCACTGGAGGTAAGCCACGCACAAAAGGAATTGCCCCTTTCACTTCCTTCCTGATCACATCATGGAAGATGACCATGTTACATTATACTATATTGTGGAACGGTAACCAGTTCAGAGTTTGCCAAGCCACTGAGAATAACCTGACCGAGTTGACAGGTAACATTCACCATCCATCTTCCAAGGTTCACTCTAGTTATTAATATTCTGTTGGCCTAGTCTGCCATCTTGGAGTCTACTTCCAGCCTGTAATGAGATGTTCCCTCTCTCAGGAGCCCAGAATCCTGAGTTCCACCATCTCTCGCTTGTTTACTTTCTTTTTTTTTTGGGGGGGGGGTGGATCACTGCCCTCTGGTGGGAGTAGGAGGCCCAGCCTTGCTCCTGGAGAGCTGTTGTTGGATTTGAACTGCCAAGCCAGTGGGCTGCAGTCCCACACACAACAACTACGTCACCTGGGATCAGCTGCTTGTTTACTTTAATAAGGCAAACTCATCGAAGTCATTGCTGCTTTCTCTCTCTTTGAGGAGGATACGAGCCCCCCTGGAGAGAGACCCTGTTTCTCTGACTGGTGTGGCTAGACTGCATGGCTTCCTGAGAGAGCGAGGAGACGAGCTGCTGCTTTCTGTTCCTTATATCCAGAGAGTCTCCATCCCTGTGGAAGCCAAAGCCATGTGAGCTGGAAGACAAGGATATTAAGGATCAAGCAGGAGACTGGAGATCCTCATTAATTATGTGATCACCAAAAATATTTGGAATGTTTTCTTTACATTACAGCTACCATGGCTGCTTATAATGCCCCTTTATTTGTCCAGAGGGGCTTGCTCCCATTAGATTAAATTAAATGTCTCATCCAAGACACAATAACAGATCTGGCCCCATGGTTTAGCTGCTGGCTGTGGTTGACTGATACCCAAGCTTTTGACTCCCTGCTGCGTATCTAAGCGGTACAAGCTGCAGTCAATGCATTTAATCTACATAAAAAGAACACAAATTGCATGTTAGTCTTTTTCAGTAGGGTAATCTGGTCCTCACCCTGCCCTGCCTTTCTCTTCTTTCTCTTCTCTCTCTCTCTCTCTCTCTCTCTCTCTCTCTCTCTCTCTCTCTCTCTCTCTCTCCCTCTCCCTCTCCCTCTCCCTCTCCCTCTCCCTCTCCCTCTCCCTTCCTTTCCCTCTCCCTCTCCCTCTCCCTCTCCTCTCTCTCTTCTTCTTCTCTCTCTCAGGCACATACACTATATACTCTTCTGGACAATTTGAAGCACTCTAGTGTAATCCGGCGAGGCACAAAATTTGAGTCCAGTAAAAAGAAAAGTCTTTTGCATTTTAATTACACTCGATCTGCTCGTCGAATGACTGCTGTAATTTATAGATGGCTCATAGTTGTTGCTTTCTGCAGTCCTGCTGATAACAGAATTCATGCGGGCGGGCGCACCTTGGGCTGGGGGGGGGGGGCTTTCTTTTCTCTTGGAGTTTGCTGCATTCTCTCTCGTCCTCAACGCCAAGCTGCTGGAGCCCACGTCAGTCACAATCTGCTTATGCGGGTGGAGCGAAGAGGCCACTTCATGCGCCCCAGTCTGTTCCTTTGTTGACAAGTCAAGATTGCTTTCACCTCTCCAGCGGCCCACGCTATTTGTGGACTCGGTGGTTGTTTGAGTTTGTGACGCAGCTCTTCCCCGTGATGCCTGCATCCTGCTATAAATTGGCTTTCACGCTATGTGAACAGAATAGTAAACACAAGTTGCCACACTTTGCAGGCTCACTACGGAGAGGCAGTTCCGTCCAAGGTGATCGAACTATAATGAAGAAGTAAAAAGGGCACACTGAAGGCACATCTGAGAAAAGTAGAGTCCTACTATATTTTTTAGACAATGTGTAGTTTCTTGACCATTTTATTTGCTTCTTAATCACATGGACAATGTGTCCCCCACATTCTCCAGAAGGATCGGCTATAGGCTTGAACTGGATCCTTTCATCCCTATTCAGGTTTTGCTTAAGCGGTTCTGATCTCAAAACCTGTTGGATAGACGTTACCATGTGGCTGCTCCAGTTAGGGTCTGCGTACCGGAAGTACCAGCATCACCTGGGAGTTCCTTTGAAATGCAGAATCTTGGGCTCTATTCCTGACCTACTGAATTAGAATCTGCCTCATAATAAAATTCCCAGGTAATCTGTACATTGCAGTTTAAAAAGCATGGGATTAGACAATTGGGTCTTAGCACTAGGTGCACATTCAAATCATCTGGGAACCTTAAAAGCATACTGTTACTTGGACCCCAGCTCCCAGAGATCATGATCTAATTGCTCTAACATAGAGCAAGGTCTTGAGACTTTTTACAAAATTCTCCTAAGTGAATCTAACATGCAGTCAAGGATAAGAATCACTAGATTATATACAATCATAGAGAAGGCAAGAATCCAAAACAAGCAGTCCTAAGCCTAAGTCAGTGCCCCATGGACACCCCCAATCTCTCCAAGGAGCCAGCAGGATTTTCAGGACAATTTAATTTGATGAGTATTTATTCAGTACCTCCTATGGGTCCATATCCCAAAGGTCCACTTGGACAAGCCAGAAGCCAAATCAGCTCATGGGCCAGGCAGCTTTCTAAAGTGTCCTGCACCAGCTTGCGGATGTGTTCAGGGTGCTGTGAGACTCTGAGCAGATGGGTTATCAAGCAGCTCTGAAAGACACTTCTTGATAAAACTGGTAGTACACATTGGCCTGGATTCCTAAGAATCAATAATCTGGACAGGGAGCAATGCGGTATTTGACCTTTTTTTCCCTGATTTTTTTTTTAATTCATAGAGAGTCAGGTGGCCCTTTGGAGATACTTTTAGAATGGACGACACCAGTCTGGGTCTTCATTTCACTACTAATCCGTTTGTTCTGGTGTCAGAAATTTCTTTTACAACTCTTCCCTGAATACAGTGTGACATGGCATGTATCAAACTGAAATTCAGTGATAACCCGGATGCCCATCAATGGAGCACACTCTGGAGCTGGTCTGTGGTCATCTTAAGCAGAGAAAACACCATCTGGAAAGGGGGGCTACTGTGGTCATTAGCAAAACCCATGTCAGGAAAGGGCTTTCTTGGCAAAAGGAGTGGTGTATTACTTAGCACAATGTATCCTTGCATGAGCTAGGTAGAGTAACCTAGCGATGTCCATAAGCTATTCCCTTAGGGATGGTATCTGTGCCCTTAGGGATGGTGCTTCAGAGTTGATCTTTCAATAGGCCGTAGCGCAGCTCTGGGTTTCAGAGGTGTCTCAGCCTGGCTGCTCACTGTCAAGAGAGTTTCTGCTATGTTGTTCGGTCAACGTTACAGGGACTCATCCAAGGGGATAGACACTTGCTGTTCCTCTTTACTTGCTAGTGAGGCAGCGGCAAACGTTTTCGGGAGCTAGCAGTTCTAGCTGTTGAGTTGGGACAAGTAGGCGTGTGACCTAGAGTCTCACATCTGGTTGCTCAACTCTTCTCCCAAACCAGCCAAACTCACTGTCGTCGGGTTTAGTCCAACTCTTAGTGACCCTATCAGACGGGGTGGGTCTGCCTCGATGGGTTTCTCAGGCTGCAAATATTTCTGAAAACCTCATCTGTCTCTCTCTTTTTTTTCATCTGTCTCTTATTGAGCAGCTGGTGAGTTCCAATTGCGGACCTGGTGATGCACTGCTCAACGAGTAACCCACTCCTCTTTCTAAGGTCACAATCATTACCTTGTCCATGAAATCGAGAGGACTATCTTAAACATTTATTCCTGGCTTAATAGTTTATGCACAGACACACACACACACACACACACGGCAGTGGCAAACCAATCAAGATGTTCTGAGCTGCAGTAGACCTTACTTTTGAACCTTCCATTTCCTTCTGCCTACCTCGCAGCCCTGCCCCCACCCCTCCATCACAGCTTACACTGTGTGCTTCTCTTTTCAATAACCCTCAGCTCCTGGGAAAACTTAGCCCACACTTGCCGTTCCCTCTGTATGGTCCCAATTAAGTCCATAGACTTTAATATGGAATCCTAACCAAGTGCTGAATGTTGCTAAGTTAATAGAATATGCTGGCAAAAAGCAGGGTGGCAGAGAGGATACTTTACAATTGTCTCACTTAGCAGGCGCCTTTTCTTCTGGCAAGGGGCTTGGTTTCCATTTAGCATTCTCCTTCAAGGGAACCTAACCGTGGTGCTCATCTCGCAGCATGGCTTAAATGAAGCATCAAGTCCGATGACCCAGAGGCAAGCTTCAGCAACTCCTGCCCTGCGCTCTGCGGGCTGAGTTACTAAGAGCCACTGCAAGAAGCAGGTGCCAAATAGGGGGCACATTCATTCGCTTGTTCCAGCCAAGGAGGAAGCTCATGCTTAATTGACCCACGGGTAGATAGTTGCTCTCACTCCAGCCGCGCTATCTCTCTATTGTGGTTTCCCCAGGCATCCTGGTGTGCACCTTTCTCAGACCCTAATGAAGCCATTGTACTATTTTCAGTCAAGATCTGTGGCATGAAACCTAAAAGGGGACTCGAAGAGCTGTTTCCAGCACAGTTGTTGAAAATAATCCCAACCGATTGGGGCCCAAACTAACTGAGATCAAGGCAAAGATCAAGCTATTGTTGCAATTGTGTGCAATAGCATCTCTAATGAGAAGGAGGCTGGGCAGCAAACCAACAGAGACAGTTCATCTCAAAGATTTTTCCTTAGAAAAATTCTTCAGCACATCTGGCCCCCAGCTCTGAAGTTTTACTGTTGTATGTTTTCTAAATGTCTGTCGAGTTTCAGCTTTACTCTGTGTTATCAGAAAGAACTTACTTTATCTTTAAAAGGTAGCATAGAATGGCTGATCCCCCAATGGCTTCAAACAGATTGTGATTACATATTATTAGACGTGACTATATTTTAAATAATGGGGATACTAAAATGATGAGTGTCTGAAATCTTGACTAACATGTCTGGGAAGGATAAGGCAGAAGGATTTGACATGCATTTCTTTGAAATAATTGGAATTTTTTTCATATCCCCATTATATTTCTAACTTTGGGTTAGTTATTAACCCAAATTACAAGTTGCAATTAACAAGTTCCTTTTTCTAGGGATATATATGACTAAAAGAACATTTTGTTCACCTCTTCTAAGGAATCTGACTATACAACCTCAGTGACTCTCATGTTTTCCTAGAACCGTAAACTCAGGTCAAGATATTTTTTGTAGGCAAACATTTGCACACACATCCATCATAATGTCAAACAATCACTATGCAAGATGATTAGGCGGGCATCCATAGAAAACATAAACAGGCACGGATACAATTTTGAGAAACCCCAGCTTCCACTCTGATTTTGAACTTCCCAATCATGCTTTGAAGTGCTAAAACAAAACAAAACATCCACTCACCAATAAGAGGCCAGTAGAATGAGTCACAGATGCAGTGCCCTTGGGTTTGGGAGGACAAGGCCTTGGAAGGGTCAGAGTATTCAAGTTCTTATTTTACCCCTTTTCATGTCTTCAGCTATGATCTTTTCTCTCTGAAGACATTGGTCTCAAGATTGTGTGAGCCAGACAGTCCAGTGTCTCAACCACAACTGTCCTTCAGAAAATACGTGGAAGTAAAAAAAAATGAAAGAAATACAGATTCTCCAATCTCACCTCCAAATCCAGGAACAGAATGCTACAATGGGGCTAGGGAGTCTGTATTTCAAAAAGCATTCCTCTCCTGATGTTGATGCCCAGGCAGGGTTGAGACCCACTGTAAAAATGACCAATGTACCCGGAACACGACTGAGCTATAAGATGATGGATCTACAAAAGAAATAGAAGGTCAAGTATCTACCTCCAGGTCCTTGGTGATCAGCACAGGCCAACTTTGGGGGAGAAAAGGAAAATACTAGAACATGTTCTGAGGAAAGCAAACATTCCAGAAGCTAGGTGATAGGGACGACATGGCACATTGCTGGGTCAGAGGTAGGACGTCGCCTTGAAGTTTATACATAAGCAGGTCAACAAAATCATTTAAATTTCTAAGACCTGGGCTCAGAATACAAATAAAGCCCATTTGTATATAAGCACATAAGAGTTAGAAATCACTTAATAAACTATTCATCAAAAATATGCCCATCCTTAACAAATACCAGGGGTCTTAGGAAAGTTTATGGAAAAATAAAATGAAAAGATAAAGGAGTTTTTCCACAAAAATTTTGAAGCCTCTTTGTCTACCTTTGCAAACCTAGAAAATCCAATTTGAACTTCAAGATTCATGGACTGTTTGGAGGTCCACACTAGACCCAGGCCTCCAGCATGTTTTCTACTCCATCTCTTCCCTCATGAGCTTCATCTTCAACTGTGATGAGGGTGCATGGATCAATGGACTGGAAAGTTCATCTAAATCATACCTGATGAAAACCATATATCGTAACCCTTCCATATAGATTACACTTTAACATAAAGTAAACAGAATTTCTCACAAGTGGACCAATAAATGACATCGTGATAGATGGAGACCACACTGAGGTCATCAAGGATTTAATTTTACGCAGCATCACAATCAATGCTCATGGAAGCAGCAGTCAAGAAATCAAATGAGGTTTTCCATTGGGGAAAATCAGCTGCCAAATGCTTCAATAAAATAACAATAAACAAGGATGTTTTGTCTCCCCAAAATACATGTCAACCTGATTGGGCCACGGTTTCCAGTGGTTTGGCAGTTATGTAACATGTAATATAATATATATATATATATAATGTAATGATCTCACATGATGCTATGTGATCATCCAATTAGCTGCAAGGAAGTTAGTAGGATGAGATGTAACATCCTCGGTGAAGACATAGTTCTGATTCAATCGAAAAGTCATTTCCCTGGGGTGTGGCTTGCATTCCCTTTATCTGACATGGGATGAAAGGCCAGAGAAACAAGAAAGATGAGATAATAAAAAATAGAAATAAAAAATCCTCCCCATGAGCTGACATCCGGAATATGAACTTCTAGCCCTCTAGGCTATGAGAAAACAGATTTCTGTTTGTTAAAGCCATTCACTTATTGTAATTCTATCACAGCAACATTCTGTAGCTAAGACCACAAGATAAAACTTTATCTCTCCTTCACCAATCGTGGCTACTATTGGTGCTACTAGGTGTCATTGACTTGTCCTTACTCAAAGCAGCCCTACGTGTATCAGAATGAAACATTTCTGGTTCATCCCAATACATCCACCTGGTGTTGCAGCCACTGTATTGGTTCATCTCATTGCAGATCTCCTGTTTTATTTTTGTTGACCCTCAGCTTTCTCCAGCATGAAATCTTTCTCCAGGGACTGATTGTCCTGATAACACGTCCAAAATCTCACCATCCTGCCTGCTAAGGAGCATCCTGGCTGTACTTCTTCCAACACAGATGTGTTGATTGTTCTGGTATGCTTAATATTCCTCCAGTTAGTTGGGCAATCACTCGGAATTTTCATCCCCATCTTGTGACGTGGAGGAGGGTGTACCTCCAGTGTGGATGGAGTACCTCCAGTGTGGCGTGAGTTTACAGAAATTGTTTCATTGGTACTTTATCAATTCCAGGACCCTTGTCTTTTGCTAATACTTCAGTGCAGCTTACACTTCTCCCTTCCATCCTATCAGTTCTTGATCATATACTACTTTTGAAATGGTTGACTATCACACTATGCTAATCTGAGAAGTCTAGACATTCAAAACCACGCATATGTGTATAAGAAAGAGGTTTATAGACAACAGCAATTGAATATTGAGAGAACATCCCAGCACAGTCCAAATCAAGTCCATAAGTCCAATATTAGCTTATATGTCCGATATCAATCTATAAAGTCCTCTTTAGACTCACAAAACACATACAATGACACTGAAGGCAGGAAGATTACAGGCCAGTGGGTGGGGAGTATTGTGGGTCCAGTGGCGTTGTAAGCATCTCAGTACTAGCAGGGGTCTCCTTTAGCTCTCAGGGCATGGACTCTAACAGGTTAGTGCCATGTGTCTTGTCAGTAGGATGTCTCTCAGGGAGTGAGGAGAGAGAGAGAGAGAGAGAGAGAGAGAGAGAGAGAGAGAGAGAGAGAGAGAGAGAGAATGTGTGTGTGTTTTGCCTCCAAGAAGGAAAAACAGGCATACAGGAATTCCCAGGATCCTCAGGGGAAGGTCATGCCCACACTGAGGCTTTATTGGCTATACAGTATGGACTTCACCCCTGTATTCATAATCCTTTCAACTTGATGACAGATTATATAACTACCACACATCCACTTCTTTTTGGTACAGTGACTGTGTATTGTTGATGCAGTCTGCCTCATTCAGTATTTTGCCCACAGAACCCTTCAATGTTGCAACCCAAGGCTTGAATCCACCGCTTGATTGTCAGTTTGTTGTACCATGGTAGCTTACCTGGTGCTGTGCTGTGAGATGCTATGGCATCAGGCTCATACATGGTGAATAGGTTTCAGGAGGGTTTCCAGACTAAGGCTAGGAAACCCTTTTGAAACCCTTATACATAGCAGTAGGACATTGTTTGATATAGTGCCAGAAGATGAATTGATCAGGTTGGAAAGCACTCAAAGTATGACTGGGACAAATGTCTTCAAAATAGAGTCGGTCTTAATGGTATGGATGGAGCAGAGGATTGGGGACCTTGATGTGCTGAGGGACCATGACTCAGAAGGAGGAGACACAACAGCAAATGTCCATTTGTGAGAAGAGCTAATGGAGAATCTCAATAGTAGCAGCCAAAGCAAGGCCAAGAACCGACTCTGGAACAGACCATCAATTGTTCGCTACGTCAGTCAAAGTTGAAGTTGAAGAGAAGTCCCTAAGAACCAAAAATGTGACCTCCCGTATGTCTGATTTGAATTTGGAGACCATCTCAAGGACAGATTTAATGCAGTGAATACTAAAGACTGAAGACCAGACAAGTTGCGGGATGATATCAAGAACATTATACATGAAGAAAGCAAAATGTCATTAAAAAGACACAAAAGAACAAAACGCCATGGTGGATATCAGAAGACACGGTAAAACTTTTGCTTGAACATAGATTACATAAAGTGACTAATTGGATGGAAGGATGAAGTAAAAGAATTGAACAAAAAAGTTCAAAGGGCAGCTCAAGAAGACAAAATATTCTCGTTTATTGACAATAAATCAATTTATTGAGAAGAAATGATCTCTGGATTGATAGAGCCTTAATTTTAATGACCAAATAAATGTATGGTGCTGGATTGGATCCTGGTTTGAACAACCCATTACAAAAGACTCTCGGGTCACAATTAGAGGCCATTTTAATATAGAATAAGTATTAGCTAATATTAAGGAATATTATTATTCATGCTTTTAGACATGTTGTTAGCATTATGACTCCATGATCCAATACAAATTTAAAGGTGAAATATTAGAATGTTGGCAATTTTAAATACTTTTTCAAGAAAGTAGATGAAACAAATATGAGAAAATGTTAACAACTGCTAAATCTAGATAACAGATAAATGAGTGTTTAGGATTGCTCATTCTAATCTCTGATATTTTTATTCATAATTTATGTAATAAAGGAAGAAGAGTGACTGGAGTTTAATAACAGGAAATCCCCTTCTTCCACCAAACCATCTTCGGTTTCCCAAGGTCATCAACTTAAAGATATCCTGTCCTTTCTCCCCAGCACACTCTCTGTGCTCTAAAGGACTTTCAAATGTGAGGGGTTTGTCCAATAATCCAAGGGACCTTGTGGAGAGACCCACAGATCTGAGAACAAATGCTAAGCTTTCTCTTTGAAATATCTCCAAGCAGGAGTTCGGAGAAACACTGCTCATCGAGTGTCCATTTCTGTATTAAATTGATCAGTGCCCCTCTCGTGAGATTTCTGACACTCAATATTTACAGGAGCTGATACCCCAAAATCAAACACGTGGCCTCATGGCAGCCCTATACGCAAGGTAGAACTGTCCTTTGGAGTTTCCACAATTGCAACTTTAAAGGATTAGCAAGTCCCATCTTCGTCCTTCTGGGTTTGCAATTCAGACCTTGCAGTCTAACAGTTACCCATCATCACCAGTACCTTTCTCAGTGTGGCAGCCGGGGCTGCTTGAAGCAGTCCTGGCAGTAGAGTGGTGAAGAGCTCAGCTGCTAGCCAACAGGTTGGCAGTTTGAATCTACCAGCCACTGTACCCATTCTGTCAAGATTTGGAAATTCTAAGAAGTCGCTGTACTCTTATCTTGAAAGAAGTACAGACAGAGAGTGCTCCTTAGAAGCAAAGGAGGCAAGATTTCATCTCACCTACTTGGGACATGTTGTCAGGAGAGACCAGTCCCTGCAGAAGGACCTCATGCTCGGTAATGTAGAGAGGCAGCAAAAAAGAGGGAGGTTCTGCCCGAAGGGCTGCAACAGTGGACTCACACATGAGAACTATTGTGAGGAGGTGCAGGACCAGTCAGCCTCCAGAAGGTTGCTATGCCTTGGGACCAAGTCAACCACCTCTAACACCGCTTCCACTCTGTCACGTGGGCTTACTACAGGTTGGCACCAATTTGCTAGCAACCGTGGTTAGTGTTAGTTTCTTAGCGTTTGTTTCGTTGCTAAGGCTATTTGTAGCTAGAGGGTCTGGGGAGGTCCAGTGGAGTCAGGAAAGGATGCACTGCTGAGTCAGAACTGGCCTCCAGAAAGTCAAGTCGTAAGTGAGCCCAAGTATGGACAACCATAGGGTTCAGCTTCCCAGGACACAGGAGCCCACAGAGAACCATGGGGGAAAGGATGGGCTTGGAGTGAGTGGAGAGAAGAAAGGACAATAACCAACATGCCTCACTTTTCCTGCTGTCACTGAGAGTCCACTCATCTCGACCTCTCTCTTCCATCTTTGACATCAGGAAGCATCAAGTTGAGTGACTTTTTCTTAGCCATCTCCACGTCTCAGGCTACATCAACTTCAGTCCTGGCCAGGAGTCATTAACTAGTCATGACTGGACTCTTGCAGTGGTTAGGGATTAGGTTAGAGGTGGATGTTAAAAAAAGAAAATCTTTTCAGTGGATATTTGCATTTCTTTTCAAAGGGAATGGCTGGTCTGTGAAGGAAAAGAGCAGGTATTCTCAGTAGGATGGACAATCCCCCGCGCTGACAGATGATGATAACCCAGCATTATGTTCAGAGGGTTGTTTCTGCTACCTCCCCTCCAAAAAAAAAAAAACAACACAAACACACAGAATTCTTCCCAGGGTTCCAAATGTCCACCTTGGCTGGCTTACCTGTTTGGAAGAAAATGAAACTATGGTGGATCTCCTTTGTTTAGGGCCAGAGTTACCTCTGTGAGAAAACTGACTAGCTTTCCTCTCCTGCTGGCCAGATGGTCTCTCTCCATTCCCTTCTCCAGGGCACACGTGCAGGGAATGGAATAAGGGATTCCAGCCGGCTTCTGAACTATTATGTAAATTACAAGCCTCCAACACGCCCTACCTCACTTGCCCTTGGGAATCTCTCTAATTAATTAACTTTTTAAAAGGGGGACAAAACCAACAAACACACTCCTTTTCATGAAATCGGGTCATCTTAACATTACCCTTTTTGGGGGCGTGGCTCTATTTTGAAGTGTAGGGAGCACATGATTTTCTGACCCCAGTAACTGAAATGTTCAATTTCATTAAGCTTCTAAAATCATCACCTGCTCACAGGGTCTCCCTCTGGGCCCTTTCCCTGGCCGATATTTATGCTTTTCAAGTTATTTTATTAGGTGCATACAGTTTAGGATTGTTTTATCTTGTGGAAGAACTGGATTCTTTATAGTTACCTAGTGACCCTCCTAACCCTGATTGTGCTTTTAGTCTAAATGTCTATATTCCCCAGGGCTGGTTTCTTTTCATTAATAATTGTCATTTAAAAATTTTGGTTAATTCTCTATCTTTTTATGCCTTAATTAAGTGTAACTCTTGTAATGAGAATATAGCTATATTTTTAAAAATTCTCTTTTTAACTGACTAGTTTGATTCACATATGGGTAGGTTAATCAGTAGTAATTGTTATATTTGGACTTAACCATTCTACATACTGGAATGCCTCTGTGGAGTCAATGATATACAAATAAACATCTTTCTGGACTTTTCTGCTTTCAGCCCAGATCCATGTGACATCAGCAATGATGGACTTTAGGAAGGAAAAAAATGGATGGCAGAAAGATGGGCTGAGAAGCAAAAGGCACTAGTGAACAACAATAACAAAAGTCAACATTTCAATCAGGGAGAAATAAGAAAAATAGGAAATAAACATGCCCACAAATAGCACACCACCACAATTTAAAAAATAGTAAGAAACGAGAAGGGGAAAGGAATCATAGAAAATAAGACAAAATAGACAAAGCAAAAGGGAAAAGTATGCTCAGCTTACCTCAAACTGAAAGAACTCAGAACAAATCTTCAAGCCTCGAGTGATAATAGTGAAGAAGTGTTAGGCAAGAGATTGAATGATCCAGGACAGCAAAAGAAAATGATTGAATTTACAAAGTCACAATACTGAAAGGAACTGGTGAGTGTTCAGCCATTTCAAGATGGTTCGTGCAGAATCAATGACATTGAAAGAAGAAGGCCAAGTTTCACCGAAGGAAATAGTGAAAAACAAGATACTAGGAAATGACAGAATATCAATTCAAATGATTCCACAAACTGATACTGATGTACTGCTGGAAGCACTCACTTGTCTATGTTCGGAAATTCGGAAGACAGCTACTGGGTCACTGACTGGAAGAGATCCATATGTGTGCCCATTCCAAAGAAAGATGACCTAACAGAATGCAAAAATTATAAAAGAATATCATCGACTTCATATACAAGTACAATTTTGCTGAAGGCAGTTCACCAATGGTTATAGCAAGAAATTGAAAGAGTTTCCAGAAATCCAAGCAGTATACAGAAGATGATGTAGAAGGAAGATATAATTGATGATGCCCCATGGATCTTGGCTGAGAGTACAAAAGACCAGAAAGATGTTTATTTGTTTTTTTTATTGACTACACAGAGGCATTCCACTATGCATATCTGTGTTAGTCCGGGTAGACTAGAGAAACAAATCCATAGACATGCATATGGATATAAGGGTGCGGTTTATATAAAAGAGGAATGGGACATTAAGAAAGCATCCCAACCCAGTCCAGTACATAGTCACAAGTCCGATAATAGGTCATATGTCTGATACCAGTCTATAAAGTCTCCTTCCGACTCATGAAGTCACAGACAAGTGGTTGCAGAGTCCCAGCACTGGTAGGGGTCTCCCCAGGGCTCCTCACTTCCAGGGCTTACGCTCCATCAACAGTATCCAGTGGTGGCAGAAGCAACTCAGCCCTTGCAGGGGTCTCCACATGGCTTCTCCAGCTTCAGAGGTCTGGTTCCACCAGGATAACGCCATGTGGCTTCTCCTCTGGCTCCTCCAGCTCCTCAGATGCTGCCATCTTGTCTTGTCCATAGTTCGTTGTCTCTGAGACTAACTCCCAACAACTGGGAGAGAGCCTCTCATCTCCATGAGGGAAATATCACGAGATTCCCAGAAGTCTCAGGAGAGAGCTGCTGTGCCCACACGGAGGCCTCATTGGCTACTAGATGGCTATCTCCAGATTAACAGGCTAGACTCCACCCCTACATCTCAATCATGAAATTAACATAAGCACATGACCGTCAGAGTATCATTAAAAACAACAACAGCAAACACACACCCATGGATCATGTTGAGAAGAATGGGAATTCCAGAACACTTTACGTGCTCATGCAGAACCTATAGATAGAAAAATCATTTGGACAAAGCAGGGGGATACTACATGACTTAAAATCAGGAAATGTGTGTGTCGTGGCTTTGTCCTCTCACCATACCCCATCAATCTGTATGCTGGACAAAAAACCTGAGAAACTGGACTAAATGAAGATGAATATGGTATCAGGATTGGAGGAAGACTCATGAACAGCTTGCAATGTATTGATGACACAGTCTTGCTTACTGAAAACACAGAGGACTTGAAGCACTTCCTGATGAAGATCAAAGACTACAGTCTACGGTGTGGATTGTAATACCTCAATGTAACAAAAACCTCAATCCTCACAATTGGACCAATAGTCAACATCATGATAAACAGAAGATGAAAGCTATCCAGGATTTCATTTCACATGAACTCGCAGTTGGTATCTATGGAAGCAGCAGACAAGAAAGAAAATAATGTATTACTAAAAACATGTTCGACACGTATTGCCATCAAGTTGAGTCAGACTCATGGCAGCCCTGTAGAACTACCCCCATGGGTTTCTGAGATTATAAATCTTTAGGAGATTAGAAAGCCTCATCTTTCTCTGTGGAGTGATTTGAATGACTGAACATGAAGTTCGTAGCCCAACATGTAACCCAATATGCAGCCAGGCCTCCTAAAATAATGTACAGCATTTGGTAATTTGATTGTACAAGACTTCTTTAACATGTTAAAGAGCAAATATATTGGGCTGAAGCCCCGGTGGCGTAAGTGGTTGAGTGCGGGACTGCGGCCCGCGGGCTTGGCAGTTCAAATCCAGCGGTGGCTCTCAGGCATAGCGCTGGGTAGCTCCCACGACCACCAGAGGCAGTGATGCGCCCCCCCTCCCAAAAAAAAGAGCAAATATATCGCTTCGTGGACTAAGGTGCACCTGACCCAAGTCAGGGTATTGCTTATAGCCTCACATGCAAGACTATTTTAGGATAGCTTGTCCAGAAAAACAAAACCAGTGACACCTACATGCATATAAAAAAAAGCTCTGTATAAAAATGTAATCTTATATCAAGAAGGCATCTCAGCCCAGTCTAATTCAAGTCCATATGCCCTGTCCTACCTGGATCCTTCTTTAGACTCACGTAGCTGCTGGCTTATGAAACAGAAAGATGAAGCAGGGTTCAGGGAGATGACAAGATGATGAAAAGAGAGAATCATGGATCCAAAGTTGGTAGAAATATGACAGGGCATTGACAGCTTCCAGTTTGACTCCTAAGGTCAGTGGTTCATGTAGGGCTGCCCCTGGAGGCAGACACAGAATCTAAGCAAGCAGGGAGGGCAAAGGGGCAGGAAGAGGAAAGAAGTTCTCATTGTCTGTTTTATAGAAAGGTCACACTCCCAAGGAGGCATTATCAGACTTTGAACTGATTGATATGTTGGACTCACCCCTACATGTTCACAGAGGTGCAACTTGACATAAAATCTAACTGTTGCAAAGACCAAAGAGGAATTGCTGCCTGCAAATTAGGGTTTTGTCTTAGACTATTGGCAGTACCTTGAACTTCCAGAAGAACAAATGAATCTGTTTTGTAGGAAGTACAACCAGAATGCTCAATAGAAACCAGGATGGCAAGACTTCCTCTTATGTACTTTGATCATGTTATGAAAATAGGCCAGGACTTGGCAAAGTACTTCATCCTCGGTAAAGTAGAGGTTCCGTGACAAAGCAGAAAACCCTCAACAAGATGAATTGACACAGTAGCCGTAATGATAGACTCAAACCTAACAATAATTGTGGGGATGGTATAGGATTTGGCAATGTTTCTATTTGTTTCGTACATAAGTTCACTATTAATTGAGGCTGACTCAAGGATATCTAACAAAAAGCATTTAAATTTCATAAAATTTGCCATTGAAAAAGTAGGTTAACATGGCACACATTGTTCCAAACCCATTTAAAAGTTCTTCAGTAATTGAACAGAGTGACCATTTTTATTTTTAAGAAGTTTGCTATTTTATAATGATTTCAGATCTACAGATAGGTTGCAAAGAAAGTACAGAATGTTCCTGATTATAATTTACAACTTGTTGACATCTTACTCTGACACACTTGTCCCAACTAAAGAAACCAACATCAGTACATTAGATACTAGATATACAATAACACAAAATGTCATTTGTTCATTTATGCACAGCCCACAAATGTTTTTAAGCACCTCTTACATTCCAGACACTTCCATAGGCCCAGTAAATAAGATCGGTAAAGCTCCTGCTCTCATGGTACAATGTCATGGGGAGAAGAGCCAATACATAAATAAAGTTTCTTAGTGCAGTTTTCCTGGAAACAGACTTTGAGTTGGATATTTGCATAGGACGCATGCTCTCGGGAACAGCACTAGTAGGGAAGTGAGACAAGATGCATCGGGCAGAGGGAGAAGTTGGACTACAGTGTAGGTGTAATAGAAACATCATTCAATTCCCCGGGAGCTCTAGAAATTTGATGAGCCTCCAGAGTTGCTCCGGAAGCCATGGTGGTAGAATGATAATGATTTTAGCTTTGATCTGTGTGGTCGGCAGTAGAAAATCACAGCAGTTTCGTGGGGGGCGGGGCGTGGGAAACTGGATTTCTACTCATGTGAGCAGTTAGTCTTGGACACTCACCGAGGGTCACCATGAGTCAACACTGACTTGATGGCAGTGAGTTGGGTTGAAGACAAAGATGCTGCAGAATAAAGTAGACTTGTAAGCCTTGATACCTGTCCCAGCCAGTTATTAATTCCAAGTTACTCCTAGGAGAGGGATCCATGGAGAATTCATCGAGAGACACTCAGCTCAATCAGCAGCCATTGCACATAGCACCTGAAGGAATGATAACCATATTCCAAAGGAAGCATTTGCTAGATAACTACCTGATTAAACATGATACTTCCACATAGCAATAAGTAGTATGACAGAAATAGAACTGGGTTGCGTTGTGGGGGGGGGTGGACAACTTACATGAGATCGTTGGAGAAGACTGTGGTGTGTCATAGCTACTCAATAAGAATTAGTTTAATTGTTTTTCCTGTTTAGTTTTCTTGAGGCTGGTGAATATGAGAATATAATTATCACCCCACCATAAGAAATACAAGGGGACTTCGAAATATTCATGGAAAAAAATGGAATTTAAAGAAAGTGAAAAATTTCCATGAACTTTTTTGAAGCAGCTTTGTGCATGGTGTAGCTTTTTTAAGTGAGGCAAACTCCCAGATCTCATAAAACTCACTGCCATTAGCTGATGCCAAGTTTTTGAAAGTGTAACTTTTTACAGGGGTAAAAAACTCTGTCTTTCTTCCAAGGGGTGACCAGTGGTTTCCACCTGGTGCCGTGACAGTGGCCAGCCCAATGCATAACCACTATACTCCCAGGGCTCCCACCCCACTTCTTATGGGGGCTGCAGAAAAGTAGACAAAGTTACAGTCCAATATTGTTTTTGAATATGCATGTAAAAATCCTTAACAAAATGCTATCAAGCCAAGTGTAACAGCTTATAAAAATAAATATACATTATGACCATGTTAAATATCTCCCAGAAATACAGGGTTGGTTTAACATCCCCCAAACGAGTTACACACTACATATCAATAGAATAAAAAACAAAACTAGAATAGACTAATAGAATTATCAAACTTATAGAATTATCAAAACACGGCCATCTTGATCATGTTTTCAGAAAAAATGCATTTGACAAAATCCAAGACCCTTTCATAATAAAAGCATGCAACAAAGTGAGAATAAAAGAACCTCCTTAATCTGATAGAGAGTTTTTATGAAAAACCCATAGCTAACACCATGCAAAATGCTCCTTGGAGGCAAGGATGGAGACTTCATCTCACAGACTTTGGATATTTTATCAGGAGAGACCAGTTTCTGGAGAAGACCATCAGGCTCGGTAAAGTAAAAAAGAGGAAGGCCCTTAGCAAGAAGCATCAACATAGTGGCAACCACGGAGTCAAACCGAAGAACAATTGTGAGGCTGTGCAGGACCGGTTGGTATTTTGTTTTGTTGTACACGTGGTCACTATGGGTAAAACTGACTCACCAACACTTCACTAGCAACAACCCCAGACTTACTGGTGAAAGTAAATACTCATCCCACTGAGATCAGGAAAAGGTAGGGATAGCTGCCTTTAACCGCTTCGATTCAGCATTCAACTAGTTGTACGGCATTTCACTCTATTTGCAAATGACATGAACTTGTATGCAAAAAATGATAAGAAATCTACCCCCCAAAACCTGTTAGAATTAATAAGCACCTTCAGTTAGGCTGGGACACCAAAGGTCATGAAACAAAATCAACTGTTTCTATATATTTGCAATGAACGAACAATTCAAAACTTACATTAAAATTTTAATTTACAATAGTATCAAAAATAAATACTTAGGGATAAATCTAATGAAGGAGGTTCATAAGCCTATAGTTTTCAACTACAAAACATTATCAAAAGAAATTAAGGGAGATGGAAAGAAATGGGGAAGAATCCATGTTCACAATTCAGAAAAACTTAACACTGTTCAGTTGGTGATACTCCTAAGATTGACCTACAGATTCAATGCAATCCTTATTGGAGTTCCAGCTGTCTCCCCTATTGAAATTGACAAGCTGATTTTAAAATTCAAATGACATTGCAATGGGCCTAGAAGAGTCCAAACACTTTTGAAATATACTAGCAAAGTCACAGGACTCACACTCTCCAATGTGAAAATTTAGTACAAAGCAATAGTTAAAAAAATAGTGTGGAACTAGCATAAGAACAAGCAGGTAGATCAAGGGACTAAAGTAGAGAATTCAGAAATAAACATGTGTCTATGGTCAAAACATTTTCAACAAAGGTGTCAAGACCATTCAATGGAGGGAAAGAATGAATATTTCCACATATGGTTCTCAGCTTGGACTTTTTCTTGCAACACCATTGAGTCTTAACCATAACCTGTCTCTTGAAATTGTTGAATATTAACCAGTTATTGTGGGTACTTTAATTCTGAGTTCCTTCCATCTATTTGTTGTTTTGTATATCATTCAATCTTTTGTCTTTAGAAACTGTCAATACTGCAACTCAAGGTTAAGTTTTTCCTTTAGTTCTTTAAACTACAAAATTTGCTACAAAATCATAGAAACCTTTATTAAACAGAAAGATCAAACTGTGAAGCTATTTCTTGGCATAGCCACCATCTGTAGCAATATGGTGTTTTCATCATCCAATTCTCCCCACAAAGACTACTGTGAAAAAGTGCCTTCTCTTTTAATTTTGTAACTTCAGTTCTTTGCACATTTCAATACAATTACGAGGGTAAGTAAAAAAAAATGATTCCTGGTCAATACAGTGTTTCAGTTCATACATACATGGGTTTATTACAAACAACAACAACAACAAATGCTTGAGCGTATCTCTGATCACCGGATGACTGAATACAAGTTCTCCTAGGAATGCACCTATGTTAGCCTCACTAGGTTGTCTTGATAGATTTTCTCTAGGGACACAGAATGACCACAGGGGCTTCTGATGAAAAGATTTTAAACAGATGAAAACCTGGATTGGTGAAGAAAAGAGCCAGGAAAGATGTGCTAAGGATTCCACCTCCCCTACCCCCCATCATGACAATATACTTGTGGATTCTTGGAGGCGATCTAGAAATTTCACTGGGAAACATTACCCATCCACTCTGGCTCCTTTTTGTTCCCCCCAACTCAAAGAACATTTAAAAAGAACAAGACTAGAGTTTCTCAAGGATCCCCCAGTTGCTGTTTTGGGGTAGTATAATTCAGAAGATACAGTGTTCTTGGTGGGGAGGATTGAGGAGATGGAAACACCATATTGACATATGCCAAGAAATAGCTTCACAATTTGGTCTTTTTGTTTAATAAAAGTTTCTATGATTTTGTAGCAATATTCTTTTACTTACTTCAATGCTTGGTCTTCTCAAGCCACTGTTCGAAATATTCTCTTTTTCCTCATCATGCTTTTCCATTTGCTTGAACTACTGTATGGTCACTCACTATGAGTTAGAATCTACTGGATTAAATTTGGAGGGTGTGTCCATTTGAACCTTTATGATAGCAACTGATGACTTGTTCTGTAGTTGCCTCCTGGTCTTGCCCTGATATCATTGAATCCTGAAAATACTCTGCATATGAACCCTGAAAATGCATATTATATAATTTCATTTACATGAAATGTCCACAATATACAAATCCATCTAGACAGAAAGTTGATCAACCTGAGGCTGGAGGAGTAGGGGACTTATAGCTAAAGGGTGTAGATTTCCTTTTTTTAAAATATACATTTTTAGGTTTCCTTTTTAAGGTGATGAAAATATTCTAAAATGGACTATCATGATGGTTGCATAGATTTATAAATTTACTAAAAACATTGAATTATATACACATTTTAAATAAATAAATAAATAGTATCTCATATGAATTAAATATCAATAAAACTGTAAAAAATAGAGATGGACAGCCACAAGGGGTTTATATATAGAGAGAGACGTATTCTTTCCGTTCCAGGCCCATCTTCCCCAGTCACAACACATGATGTTCATGCACAATTACTGCAAGGCGTTCTGAGTATGTAAAACCAAATGTCATAAAAACTTTCAACAGAAGCAAAATCCTCACAAGGTCAAGTGGACCCAGGCATTCTGAAAAGTCATTGGTAGAGAGTTTAAGTGGCTAATTCATTTGAATTTGAAAAACATAGAAAATAACCCATCAAGTACCAGTGAGAGGCATGAAATAAAACCATGGATACAATGAAGAAAGTTGAAGAGATCAAACAGAAACACCAAGCTACATTCATAATGAGCAGGTTAAAGAAAAATGAAGAGCTGCAGAAAGATCAGGACATCAAAGAAGTTAAGCAAAACACCCATCTCATCCAGGCAACTTTTCAGGCAAAGGAAAGCAGCTGGAAGACAAATTTGTACAGAAATCACAAGAGAACATAGGTATGGAAGATGCTTCTTTAAAATCTACCTGCCTGTAACCTTTTCTGTATGTGCATTTGAAAACTTTGGAGACGTGGAGTTTCTAAATAATTGATTTCTTTGTAACCTAAGGTCACTCTGATGAAAGGTGATTCAAAAATGCATCTCTACTACCTCGCTGTCTAGAAAACATCAGCTATCACAGATGTTGGTGTTAAATTTCCACTGAGGTAAATCACAGAAATTCATTTTGCTACCAAAGAAGTGAATTGGGGATATCGATGGTCCCTATTTGAATAATGGCCCTAAGCAGCATTCACATGATGACCCAAAACAAAAATCACTAATGATGAGCATGTTACGATATATAAGGAAATATTCTTTACAGTGAAATGTAAAAAACAAAATTAGAGGCATTGCCTCTGCCCCCACGGAAGCTTCAGTTTCAATGAAGAAGATGCAAGATACTGGTAAAGGAAATTTGCCAACAAGTCAAGTGGTAATCAAAAGAGATGCAGACAGGCCTGGGAGAGGCCACGTTTTAAGTCTGGGTGAAATATTACTTGTAGCAAAAAGCCCAGAGGGTAGTTTTGGCCAGTAAGAAGAAATTGAGAAAAACAAAACAAATAAAAAAGGGACCGTGATCTGGAAACAGATAGGGCATGTTTGAGAACGTGAATTATGGGTTGGGATCCACAAGGCTCCTCACTATCCGTGTTCTGTGTTTGTGTGATGCGTTTTTAAAGTGATATAAAGCCAGTTGTGGTGGATTCCACTCGGGCTCATGGTAGCTCCATGTGTACCAGACCAGAGGTGGAATCCACAGGCTTTTCCATGACTGATTTCTTGGAAGCAACTCTCCAGGTCTTTCTTCCGAGGCCCCTCTGAGTGAATTTGAACCTCCAGCCCTCCGTTCGCAACTGAATACCTCATTTCTTTGTATCACTCAGGGATTTCTAAAGCAATATCAGTTTGACACAAATCAGCATCCTGAGGATTCATTTTTGCCACACTTGATATCTTACAGTGATGTGCTGGGTGGTGAATAAAGGTGATAGAAGTAAAGACAGCATCAATAATAAAACAACTCACTCAGGGTTTGACTTGGACAACAGGAAGAATGGTGGCCCTACCAATGGAAATGTGAGTAAGTAGAGATATGAGATTAAATTCTTGGAGCAACATTGAGGATGAACTGTCCTTTGGGAATCTTGCTGGTAGAACTATTGCCTCGGGGTAGAAAGGAGGAACCAGTTACAAGGAGATACATTTGACCTTCTCCCTGGGGGATGGACAACAGAAAAGTAGGTGAAGGAAGACATCGAACAGTGTATGCTATGATAAAATAATAATAATCTATAAATTATCAAGGATTCATGAGGGAGGGGGGAGCGGGAAGGGAAGGGAAGGGGGGGGCGGAATAAGGAGCTAATACCAAGGGCTAAGGTAGGAAGTAAATGTTTTGAGAATGATGAAGGCAACAAATGTACAAATGTGCTTTGCATATAATGGATGCATGAATGGATTGTGAAGAGTTATATGAGCCCCCAATAAAGTGATTTTTATAAAAGAAAAGAGGAAACAAGGTGAGAAACTCAAGAGCGAATACTGTAGAAAAGAATAAAAGCTCTGAGTAGGATAGCACTAGCAGGTAGATAATGGATCCTGAATTACTACTAGAAGAATCCAAGCCTGGTGAACCTTGAAAAGTTATGTCCCGAAGCATGTTCCAAAGTGAACAGTGGTCCTTAGCTCTTGAAAGCATCAAGAAGGAAATGAAGGCAACTTGCTGAGACGTGGCCTTGGTGTGTTTTTCTGTTTCCTTGTTTTGAAAGACCTTGTTGGCAGCAGGGGTCTGCACATTCCAAGGGTTTGAACTTGAAGGGGATATCATTTTTGTTAACCTTTAACCAAGAAGGCAGTTGGCGAGGAGATAAATTATCTGCTCACAGAGGAATAATGGTTGCATTCAAAGAGAGAACAGGAGATTACTGAGGCGCTACTGAGAATGACCCCTCGACCCTTTTCTTCACTGGAGAATTGATGAAGAAAAGTCACCCCCCACACACACACACACACACTTGTTTTCTGTGCACGAAAGGTGAAGCCCCATGATTACTAAGAAAAGGGTCACCCATTTGAAAATCTAAAAAGAATATGAATCACATAAATAATAAGAACATTTATGTAAGACTTTGAAAGAAATGCAAGAAAAAGAACTCGCTTCCTAATGAAAATCTCATATCTAATTCATCATTGGAAACAGCTCTCTTGGCAAGGGCTACATTCACTGTTTCAGTAAGTTTCTTCCTAGGATCCAAGATCTTAGGAGCTAGCCTGTGATTTCCACCTGTTGTTCAAGAGGCAATGATAGGAAAAGTTTGGATTAGAAGGAATGGGATTATGCCCCACAGTTTTGAAGTGCGATGAAGACAATGGTTGAAGGTGAAAATTTAGAGCCTGCTCTAATGTGGTGGAAACTGAGAAATGGTGATCCAAGTGCAAAGTGATTCATTCCACAAGGATCACTAAAGATGGGCAAAGTGGAGACCAACAATCAGATGCTGCACATTATGGCCGATCATTGTTATTAGGTGCTCTAAGTCAACTTTGACTGCTAGTGACCCCAAGTGATGGAGTGCGACTGTCTCCTAAGGTTTCCAGGATGAAATCTTTACAGCAGCGAATAGCCAGTTCTTCCACATGGTGACTACGTGAGTTCAAATCACCTCCATTTTAGTTAGCAGCAAAGGGTTTAAAGTGTTTACCTACTGTGCCACCAGGGTTCCTTGACAGACTGGTAAGGATCTTACAAAGCAGTCCCAAATCAGAAAAAAAAGAACTGTGAATCTAATTGACAGTATTGCATCAATGTCAGTTTCCTTATTTAAATATTGTATTGCTTCAAATGAAATGTCACAAAACTGGAAAGCTAGGTGAAGGGTACGAAGGACTCTATGTACTCTTGTTTTACCTGCTTGTAAGTCTACATTTCAAAGATGAAGATACATTTTACAAAATGTCCTACTGGGGGGGAGGAAAAGAGAATTATTCTCATAAAGGATTATGTAGATTTTTCTGGTTCTTTATAACTTTCAAAAACATCACTTTCACAATACCTTTTCTATCTCCTGTCTCTTTGTACAGGTTGTGTAACAAAGGCATTATGACCCTCATCTTATACATGAGGAAACCTATTCACTTTTTAAGTTCCAAATGTCATGTTTCCTTGAGCCCCAAAACATCTGACCTAATCTTATACCCCGAGACAAGACTCTGACATAAAAACTCAAGTTCTAGAAGTTTCTTTGTGAAGTGAGCAGAAGCTCCTGTGTAGAAGAAGGGAAGCACAGCATGACAGACTACATTATGGAACACAGTATTTCTACGGGAAACTGGGGCTCAATCCTCATGGAGAACTCTGGAAGAT
Source organism: Nesogale talazaci (assembly GCA_004026705.1). Lineage (NCBI taxonomy): Eukaryota > Metazoa > Chordata > Mammalia > Afrosoricida > Tenrecidae > Nesogale > Nesogale talazaci. The sequence goes on from PVJH01001107.1 coordinate 113,459, forward strand.
GGAATAGAGCATACCTTTGGGTTACCCTTACCCAAGGGATGAGAAAACTAGTGTCATTCCTTTTCATTCTTATCCAATATTGCCTGAAGGTTGCTCTCAGGGAGTTTTTAATCTCCTGTCAGCATCCATTGGAAAGGTTAATATATAGATTCTCATCAACCTTAAAAGGGAAGTAGCGAGAAGAGAGGAGAGACCCCTTTCTTGTTTGCTGTGCTCATTGGGCCTAGAAGACAGGATCAAAGAAAGAGCAACAGAAAAACTGTACATTTGTGCATGATGTGTGTCTTTTTACCTCTCCTGATTTTGTGGTGTAGTGATTACATGTTGTACTGTGATCCACCTGGCTGTCAGTTCAAAACCACCAGCAGAACCACAGGAGAAAGACTGGATTTTCCACTCCCATAAACATTTACAGTCTCAGAGACACACAGGGAGCTCCTTTTGAAGTCAGCATTGACTTAATGGCGGTGAGCTTTGAAAACTTATTCCCCAAACAATTTGAGGCTATGAAGATAGAAACACTGGCATTCATTGGGTCAAAGATGAGATAGCATTTGCCACTGTACCAGTGAAGTCCAGTTCATCTTTTGGAACTCCTTTAAAATAGTCTACACATGACCTAAAAGAGTAATTGCTTAAGGAAGGGGGTTAGTAATAGCCTTTTATTCAGTTTGGTAGGTACTACAGAAGAGGGTAATAGAATTCTAGAGAAAAAGGATAGATAAGTGATCATATGATAAAGGGATAGAAGCAATCAAGGGAGGACTGTCCATGGTGATTGCTGCCCACTAAAGAATTGATTGGCTCATTCCTTATTCATATGGTATTTCTTCTCTAGGGTACATGCTGGTATATCTCTGTGGGATAATTTAATCAGTATGTGCACACTCTAGAAATTAGTGCCATTTCCCCTACTCATGCCTGAAATAGAAATGTCAGGCATTTATAACTCTCAGTCATTTTAATCCAGTTTTTGTCCAAGTATGTTCCCTATTAGATCCACTTTGCTCTGTGTTTGATACCACAAAGTGGAACACATATTCTGATCTTTAAAGAACATCGTTCAAATAGCTAAAGTATACTAAGTTTCCCCCTCACTATAATCATTCAAAAGCAACTCGTGGAATCTTTTTTTTTTGACTCTTTACCCAACTCTAAATATTGCCCTTGACTTAAAATCAAATATAAAATCCCAGAGGATGTAAGGCCTTGGAACACAGAGCATTTTGTTTCTAGAAAAGATCCAAAGCTTTCATTTTGTTCATCTTCACAGGTTGTCCCCTATCTAAAAGATGCCACGAGGCTGTAGTACCAAGTCATGAATAATAAAATGATCTTCCGTCTTGATACAAGTACTATCATTTTGTTTCCAAATTTAGCAGCAGTTCCTTTAAAGTCATAGCCATATTCTTGCCTTAATATGATCATATTTCCTAAACCTACAGATAAATAAGCATAAAACCACTTTAACCTAAAAACGTGCATGGATTTATACATAGTTTGATTTTCGATTCCACGTTTCTTTGTACAGTGTCTGATTCGGGGCTCTTTTTTCTCCTTCCAATTTCTCATCATAATCTGGAACCCAAATCCTCTGGCAACCTGCTGGTCTTCTTTCAGGTCTGCAGCCCTTTGCAAAGTACTGGCTACTTAGGAAGACCACTGGCTCTTGATTAAGACAGCTCTGTGTCCACTAGGAGCCCATTATCGTTTCCCAGGCAGATGATCTGCAGGACAAGCTGCCTCCTTGTTCAAATTAAAATTATCCCAAATCTTTGAACAGAGAAAAGCTTGGTATAAGGCCAGGAACAAGTACCAGGAGAGTTACGTTGTTCTCCTGGTAGCATATCAGCCAAGAAACTTTGATAGGGGGATTTGTTTCAATGATTTACTACCAATGGAGAACACCTGCATAACTGGAATCAAAATTAATGATTAAAGGATGCTCAAACACACTGTTGAGTGGCGGGGGCTTCAATACACTTCTGAAAACATATTAAGCCATGCCAACAGAATCTGCCATTTTAATTAAATTAATTTAAAAAGTAATTTGGGATATGACAGGCCTTTGCCAACTTTGACTTTTCCAGGGAAGGGCAATTAAAAAGAACCCAACCTTCAACCATTGGTATCAATTCATCAGAGAAAGACAAAATGCACCAGAAAGAAATGTCTCAAGTGAAAGCCTATATTGGTACCTGTCCGATGTGTTAGTCCCCTTCCAACATGGGGGAGGAGGGGTTGTTTATCTTGTTGGAGACTTTCACTAGGCTTCTGGGGTGGTTGAAACTTACTTCCTGAAAGAAAGTAGAGACTACATCCCACTTCCCACCTTTAATGGTGAGGCCTCTCCCTGAGAAATTATAATGGGTTTCTAGTAAATGCAGAATTGTCCTAAGAGTCAGAGGGCTCTTAAATTGTCAACACCTTAACAAAAAGAAAAAAAGAAAAACTTCACTGCAATTGAGTCTAGTGAGTCTTATACCAAGACCAACACCCAAACCCAAACTCACTCTCGTGAAGTTGATTTTGAAACATGGAGGCAGATTCTCACAGCCCCTGTGGGTTTTCCAAGACTGTAACTCTTTGTGGGAATAGAGAAACCCTCTCTTCTCCTGAGAAGTGGCTGGTGTTTTCAAATAACTGTCCTTGAGAATCTCAGTCTGATGGATAATCACTACACCATGGTGACTCTACAGGGACAGACAGTCTTACCTGCATATCCAGTAGAGCAATTGACCTTGCGGTTAGCAGTTTGATGTCTAATGCACCACAACAACAGGGGTCTGCACTTCCCATTATTCCTTATTCAAAGTTCTTAAAAGTTTCTTTTTATGAGATATGGGAGAGTACATAAATCAAAAGAGTATGGTTCAGTGAATGTTTACATGTTTCATTTTTTTCTTAAAAAAGAAAGTCTTATTGGCATATACTTCATAAATCATACAGTTCACTAGTTCAATCATAGTAAGAAGAGTTGCACAATCATCACCATAATGCTTTGAAACATTTTCTTCACTTATTTGTTGTCCAACTTTTATATGCATATGAGGTGATAGAGAAAACAATGTTTTGGGTGAGGCACACCTTAGCCCCCAGAGTGATATCAATGTTCTTCAATTCTTAAATAGGTCTTGTGCAGCAGCTTACCCAATGCAATGCATTGTTTGCTTTCTTCATTGCTTCTTCCATGAGCAGGGATTGTGCATTCAGACAAAATTGCTTTCTCAACCACTTCATTCTTTTCTGATGTTACTTATTGGCTCAGTTGTGAGGATTCTGGTCTTCTTTATATTGAGACATAATCCACACCGAAGGTGACAGTCTTCAATCTTCATCGGCAACTGCTTCAACCTCTCCTCACCTTCAGCAAGCAAGGTTGTGTCATCGACATTTCACAGGTTGTTCAACCCTTCTTCAATCCTGATGTTGCATTCTTCCTCCTGTGTGCCAGCTTCTCTGATATTTGCTCAGCAAACAAACTGAATAAGTATCGTGAGAGGATTCAACCCAGACACATACCTTTCCTGGCTAAACCAGGAATGCAGTACTCCCTCATTTGTTCACACAACTGCTTCTTGGTCCATGTAGTGTCACCTCGGGCACAGTGAAGTGTCCTGGGATTCTTATTCTTCTCAAAGCTACCCATGGTTGGCTATGAACCACACACGCACATGCTTTTGCATAATCAACAAATCACAAGTAAGCATTTTTCTGGTATTCTCTGCTTTCAGCCAAAATCCATCTATCATCCACAATGATAGCTCTTGTCCCTCATCCTGTTCTGAATCTGGCTTGAAAGACTGGAAGCTCCCTGTCAATGTACTGCTGCCCCCTTCTTGCGTGATCTTCAGCAAAATTTTATTTGCATGTGATATCAACTATATTGTTCTATAATTTGAGCATTCTGTGGGATCACCTTTCTTTAGAGTTTAGGTACAGATATGGATATCTTCCAGTTAGGCAGTTGGCTGACTTCCAAATATCTTAGCATAGATAAGGGGTGCTTCCAGTGCTTTATTAGCTTGTTAAAGCAGTTCAATTTGTATTCCATCAAGTCCTGGAGCTTGGTTTTTGATAATGCCTTCAGGGCAGCTTGGACTTCTTCCTTCAGTACCACTGGTTATTGCACATTTTCCACATCTTGAAGTGGAAGAATATCAACTAGGAACTTTGTTTCTATCACCAAGACCATATTTTCCAACTATCATTCCTTCCTCTTTGTTTCCGACTTTTGCATTCCAATGGTCAATAGTTAGCCAGGCATTTTCGTCGCATGTTTGATCAATTCCAGACTGAAGCTATTAGTAACACTCTTCAATTTCCTCCTCACTAGTTTTGGTGGTTGGTGTGTAGTTCTGAATAATAATTGTATTGCCTGAATTTTCTTGAGTGCAGGTAAATATTGCAGACAGCATTGTGTACTTCAAGATAGATCTTGAACGCTCTTTTCAAAGATGATGAGGAGTCCATTCCTCTTGAATCTGTCACTCCAGGTATAGTAAAGCGTACCATGTCCTGATTCAAAATAGCCAATACCAGTCCATTTCAGTTCACTAATCACCTTATGACTTGCAATTTTCCTAGATCCATATTTTATACATTCCTTGTTCCAATCACTAATTGATGTTTGCAGTTGTTTCTTCTCATTTGGACTCATGCCCTGTCAGTAAATGAAGATCTGAAAAGCTGTAAGACATCCAATCATTATGGTCGACTCAACTTTGTGAAAGCAGCTCTTCTTCAATTATATTTTGAGTGCCTTCCGGCCTAAGGGGCTGATCGTCGGGTATGATAGCTAACAATTTTTTCACTGATAGTTATGAGGTTTTCATTGCCTGACAAGATGATTTTGCTATTCATAACCTTTTCAGTGGCTTATTCCTCAGAAATGGACAGCCTATTCTTTCTTAATCGTCTGCTTGTTCGTAGTCACCTCAGAAGTGAGGCTATTGAGGCTTTCTTCACACACTTTGGACATGTTATGAGAGGCTCATCCTTAGGAAAGGGTTATCATGCTTGGTAAAGTAGAGAGTCAGAGAGAAAAATAGGAAGACCTTTAGCAAGATGGGTTGACATAGTGACTGCAGCAATGGGTTCAAACCTTAGTAATTGTGAGGATGGTGCTAGGCCAGGCAGTGTCCTGTACTGTTGTCAATGGGATTGCTATGAGCTGGAACACTGTACCTAACTACAGCCACGTGGACCTCACCAGATCAATGTAACGAACATTTCCAGTGCTCTAGAAGGCTCACCCTTACCTCTTCAGGGTAAGCAATATTCTGGTCTTTAGCGAAAACCTATGTGTGTGTGTGTGTGTGTGTGTGTGTGTGTTTGCCCCTGTGTAGATTCAGGCTCCTTGGGACCCCATAGTCTATAATCAGAGAAGCCCTAATGGCATGATGGGTTTCATTTTGGGCTGATAACCACAAGGTCAGTAGTTCAGTTTCAATGGTATTGTCATAAATTTAAATGAACTCATTGGGCATGAGTTTGGGGTGGAGGGTAGGAAACTTTATTGAGCAGATCAACAAAGCTTTGTCCTTCAGAGTCACTGGGAGAATTTAAATCACCTACATTTCAGTGAGCACTTAACCACTGAGTCACCAGGGCTCTTTTTAGCTTCCTTAGATACTGTCAAATCTTTGGGCAAAATTCTCGACCTATTTACAATCTTAACTGGTGGTTTTCTCCTTGTCTAGGCTTTCTACAGGCCTTCACCGTGCTCCATGGCTCTTCACATGCTATTTGCTTGACTAGCCTATGACTCATTTTCATTGCCCCCTTGGGTTTTTAATAGGGTATAAGCCAACATGGCTGTCATTTGTCATTTGCTTGTTGTGGCAACTGCAGAAAGAACAAGATCGTGACACTATGATTTCACAGTTAGCATGGGTGTTACTGTGAATTTCATGGTAAGTCTGGATGTGACAAAACAAGGTCATCTTGTTAAATCTCAACAAATCATGACTTGTGCCTTTTGAAACCCCAAAGTCTTAACTACTTCTTCCTCCCAGGCAATGAGATGCACAATTCTCAAAGGTCCCCTAAGAGCTCTTTGAAAAAAAAAGAGAATTTTACAATCTAAGAGTGTGAAAGGAAGTTAGGGACATGGCCCATGCAGTGTCATCATTCAGGCATCATTTCCAATCTAAACCAGCTGACAGTGTCACTTTACATTTCTCCTCTACCATCTTGCAAATGATAATTAGGTTTAAATTTTTTTTGTTTCAGTTTTTATTCTATTAGTCTTGGAAAAATGTGTACTTTTACAGATCTGGGCACAGCTGACAGAGTGTGTGTGACAGAGATATTCTGTTTAGTATCCATGTCATAGACAATTAGTGCCATTTGTTTAGAATTTGGTTTTATTTTAAACTTTGCTGGAGAAAAAAGAAACAGTACAAAAGTCAAATGGTGGCTTATCAGATCTACTAAAAATGCTGCATTTACTCTAATCCTTTTCCAGGGATTTAAAAGTGAAATAAATGTATAAATGCCTATCAATATTTTCCCACTTCCGCCCAAGCGAAGAATGCATGCCCAATGACAGAACAATGTTGGTGATGCTAGATAGCAGTAAGTTAAGTTTGATTGATAATGTCCCAGTGTGACAGAGTAGAATTGTCCCACAAATTTTTCTAGTCTGTACTCCTTATGGAAGCAAATTACCAGGTCTTTCTCTTGTAAAGTCATTGAGTGGATTTGAACCACCAATCTTTCAGTTAGCAGTCTAGCACTCTACCATTGTGCCAGCAGGTTTCCCAGCAAAAGCAGCATAAGGGTTGACATAGATATAGCAAGATTGGCCAAAAGTCAGTTATTGTTGAAGCTGGGTGATAGATAGGTCCAGAGGGTCCATTATACTAGTTTCCTACATTTGGGTATTCCAACATTTCTATAATAAAATGTAAAAATTACAGAGAGGATCATATGGCTGGCCTCACTATGAAACATAGCATCCCCGCTGACCCAAGGCCCTGCGGGGACTACAAGAGAGATGCAGGGTCAGGCTTGTAGCCTGTCTGACCCCACCACATGAAGGAAGAACACTAAGGGTGTGCAGCAGAGCAGCAGGGGAAGCAGAGCATGGAGTTCCTGAGTAAATGTCAAGGATATACTTTGGGATCAGGCTGTGTCACCCTGTCAGACTCAACTGAGGGACACTCCTGGAGATCAATGAACAGACGTTAAACTATTTACAGGTTTGAATTTTGTTGTTATTTTTTTACTTATTTAAATATTTTTCTGGACATTGGTTTTGTTGTTGACATTGTTTCGTTTTCTTTGGTCACTTCATCTTCTGATGCTTTTTTGTACATATTATTATCTCTGCAAGTCTATGTAGATGAGATAGGCTGGATGAACAGTCTGGAGGAGAAAACAATGGAACTGATGGTTCCCGGGGGACATAGGAGATGGGGAGGTGGGGGAAAGTAGGTGGTGTTGACCAATCCAGGGATAAGGGAACAACAAGTGATTCAAAATCAGTGACAAGGTGGGTGTGAGAGTCATGATAGAGGTTGATCAAGAGTAATGTAACAGAGAGAAATTACTGAAAGCCAAATGAAGGCTGAGCATAATGGTGGGACAAGAAGAAAGTAAAAGGAAATAGAGGAAATAACTTGGAGGCAAAATGCATTTATAGAGGTCTAAATACAGGCATGTATCAAGGTAAGTATATTTATATATGATGATGGGGAAATAGATCTATGTGCATATCCTTATAGGGTTAGTATTAAGACAGCAGATGGGCATTGAACCTCCACTCAAGTACTTCCTCAATGCAAGAACACTCTGTTCTATTAAATTGGCATTTCATGATGCTCTCCTTCCCGACACAATTACTGAAGACAAATGTGTGCATAAGCAAAAGTGGTGAAGAAAGCTTATGGTGCCCAGCTATCAAAAGATATACTCTCTGGGGTCTTAAAATCTTGAAAGTAAACAAGTGGCTATCTAGCTTGGAAGCAACAAAGCCCACATGGAAGAAGTACACCAGCTTGTGTGACCATGAGGTGTCTGGGATCAGTTATCAGGCATCAAAAAAAAAATAAAAATCATACCATTGTGTGCCCACCTTCCTGATATGATCGCTAAAGACAAATGTGTGCATAAGCAAATGTGGTGAAGAAAGCTGATGGTGCCTGGCTATCAAAAGATATAGCATCTGAAGTCTTAAAGACTTCAAGGTAAACAAGCAGCCATTTAGCTCAGAAGCAACAAAACCCACATGGACAAAGCATACCAGCCTGTGCGATCATGATGTGTCAAAAGGATCAGGTATCAGACATCAAAGAACTAAAAATTATATCATAAATGAGGGAGAGTATAGACTGTAAAAACAAAGCCCATCTGCAGGTGAAGTGACATCCCCTTACAGAAGGGTCACGAGGGGAAGACGAGTCAGTCAGGTGCAGTATAGCAACAATGAAATACGCAACTTTCCTCTAGTTCTTGAGTGTTTCCTCCTCCCATTATTATGATCCCAATTCTACTTCACAAATTCATCTAGGTCAGGGGATGTGCACTGGTACACACAGGAACTGGAAGCATGGTGTATCCAAGACTGATGATCCCTTCAGAATCCAGGTGAGAGTAGTGATGCTGGGAAGGTGGAGTAGAAGGGGGGAACCAATTATAAGGATCTATATCTAACCTCCTCCCTGGGGTATGGACAATGGGGAAGTGGGTGAAGGGAGACATCGAACAGTGTACGAATTGACAAAATAATAATAATTTATCAATTACCAGGGGATCATGAGGGAGGGGGAGTAGGGAGGCAGGGGAAATAGAATAGATAAATAAATTTTAAAAATGTGAAAATGATCTCAGCAGTATCCAAAGTGATAACAATAATTAGCAAAGTAATAATAGGTTTTACAAATGAGTTCTGGAAATATAAACATGGGTGACTATTTGATAATATTAAAGATCCATGGTATTAGGATTATGTTCTCAAAATGATCTTTATATTTTCAAGATAGGTCCATCAAGTCTATTCTGACTCATTGTGGACCCCTATAGGAGTTCTGAAAGTATAGATCTTCATGGAATCAGACAGCCTTATCTTTCTCCTACAAAGTAGCTGGGAGGTTTAAACAGAGAACCTTGTGGTGAGCCACCCAAAGTGCAACCCCCTACATCACCAGGATTCCTGCCAAAGGCATTCATATATTGTTCCACGCATCTTTGTGCCAGTTCAGAAATAAAACTAAAAACACTTTATATGTACAAATCTAATGAAAATTGATTTATGCCAGACAATTGCAAATTTGTTTCCTCTTTATCCATTGATTAGGAAAAGCTTTAAATGAAATAATTGATGAAACCAGGTAGCGTGTGAAGAACTTTTGAAATTATTCTCTCATTTTGGGAACACACTAAAAATCATTTGAATATTTTAATGTAAGTTCAAACAAACGATAGTTATAGAAACATCACTCTGTGGGCTAATGAGTTTTCAAGGTTTCACATTCCAGAGCAAAGCTGCTTGGAAGGCAGAATTTCTGGGTCTCTGGGGCATGCCCACTATGGTGTCTAGTGGGTGGGTCTGGCGACCAGACTGGAATTCCCCTTTGTACCCCTTCTAGAAATTCACATGACATTGGACAAGGATGAGTGTTTTGTTCAAAACCAGTATCAGGGTCAATATCTGACAGGTGCACAGGCTCAAACAGGAACTATGGGCCTCAACACTGGGTTATTACGTACAGTGGTTAACGATTCTGACTCAGAAGTCAGACTCCCTGGGTTTGAAGACAGACGTGTATGACCTTGGGTAAGTTACTTAATCTCTCTGCACATCAGTTTCTTCTTCTTTAAACAAGAAATGCCTGTCTCACATAGTGCTGTAAGAAGTAACAGAGGTCAAGCACGTAGAACAGTGTCTAGAACATAGTGAAGTGCTTCACAGATGTCAGCTATTACTATCATTATTTGTAAGTGGGTCTGTCCCAAAATACTTTGAAAGGTGACCTCTTTGCCCATGATGCAGGTAGTAAGTGCTGAAATGACACCTTTATGCTTTTCCATTGAACAGTCCTTAATTTGAGAGGAAGGCATGCTCAGTGCAGGAAACTCTAGGAGTGTTGTCTGAAGAGGTTCAAGTACAAGTCTCTTTGCAGTTTTATGTCTTAGCTTTAAAAATCCTCCCCAAATTTCCATCCTGCACCAGGTAGAGCTATATTTGTTTTATTTTAGAAACAATGTCCCCCTCCAAATTTTTTCCCCAAACCGTTCTATTAAGAGCTAATCCAAAAAAAAAAAGCTAATCCAGACATCATATCATTCCATAGATCAATCATATCAAGTGGTGCTGTACAATTGCTACCAAAAGCAAGTTCAAAACATTTTCTTCCTTCTTAAATTCATTTTTTAAAAAGCTGTACACTAGTTTTTATTATTTTTAATCATTTTATTGGGAGCTCTTACAACTCAGGCTCTCCTAATTTTTTAGACATAAAATTGAGCATCAAGAAAGATGCCTTGTGTTCATCACATGACTTCCTGACTATCCAGATACTTTCTTAGTTTGAAAAGTCGAGACATTTAGAAGCATATGCTTAGATGAACTTTGGACATCTCAGATTCTCCTCTAAAGCAAATTGGTGTGTGTGTGTGTGTGTGCATGTGTGTGATAGGCTGGGTTGACTAGAAAAACAAATCTCTCTTACTCATATATATGTAAGAGAGAGCTTTATATCAAAGAACAAAAGCATATAGAAAAATTATCCCAGTCCAGTCCAGATCAAGTCCATAAATCCCATATTAGCCCTTTGCCCTATACTAGTCCATAAATTTCTCTTTAGATTCATGCAGCAAATGCAGTGATGCCAAATGCAAGAAGATCACAGGCCAGTGGTGGTGGAAACATGTCAAGCCTGGGGTGCATCTCCACATGGCTCCTCCAGCTCCAGGGCTCTTGTCATCAGTGTGACTCCATGTGGCTTGTCAACAGCAAGTTCTCTCAGAGAAGGTATGTAGTCTTCATTCCAGGAGAAAAAGAGGAAGTACTCAGAATTCTTCTGGTGGGTGTTACCTTGTGACCTGATGAGCAGGTGGGTGTTAGCTTGTGACCACTCCTTTGATCAAGTTGACAGATTATGTAACTGCCACACTGTGCTTCCTACCAAGTTCTTCTTCATCATGCCTTTTGTCTTGAAAGTATCATTCATTATTTTTATTTCATGACCACTTATGATTAGGACACTGGTTCTTCTTTTACTATCGATACAGATGTTGATCACTCAGTCTTTGAAATCAGGGATATCCCTGGAGTCAGGGTATCTTTCTACATCTCTGGTCACTCCTTCTCACGTCTCTTTTAAAGGATCATCTTTTCTATTCAAGTCCTAAATGTAGTGCTCCTCCAGGAGTTTGACAAGAGTTGTAGGTAATGGTCACTCCACATATCCTCCCAAAGTGTTTTCAGTACAGTAATACCCAGGACCTCAGTTTCTACCAAGGTTTAGAACAGGTTCTTCCTAGTTCAGTTTGGAGCAAAGATATGCAACTGGAACGGCTCAAATTTTGCAATTGTGTGTGAACCAGAATCCTGGAAAAATGAGAAAAATTTTGGATCGAAGTCCTGCTAGAAAGTTCATCTCTCTCTTCAAAAACATGGACAGCATGTGAATTGCATAGACACGAAATCTCTTGAGCACTGATTGGGAAACATTGGTGGCTGCTACCCTGCAGCCTTGAATATGTGTCCTCTTCCCACATGTGTCCTCTCCCAAATCAAACTCCTGACAGGATTTACCATTGCTATTTCTGATTCTCCCATTTCAAGGCTGTGACACACAATTTTTGCCTTTCCAGTTCAGTGCACTGGATCATCCAAATTTTAAAACTTTCCGACTATTCTGGGTTCATTTCATTGGGCATGACTGGATCTGTGTGAACTTGTTTGAAACCCTAGTTCCCATGTTTGAAAATATTTTGTTGTTGTTGTTAGGTGCCGTCGAGTCAACTCCAACCCATAATGACCCTATGTTCAACAGAACTAATGAAACATTGTTCGGTCCATCCATACAATTGTTCTTTGCTTAAGTTCATTTCTGCAGGCATTGTGTCAATCCAGCTCATCGAGGGTCTTTCACTTTTTCTCTGCTCCTCTATCAAGCATGATGTCTTTCTCTAGAGACTGATCCTTCCTGACATGCTCAAAGTATTTAAGACAAAGTCTCGCTATCCTTGCTCCTGAGGAACACTCTGGCCATACCTTTTCCAAGACAGATCAATTTGTCCTGTTGTCCATGGTACTTCCAGTAGTCTCCAGCACCCCAATTCAAATGGTTTGATTGATCTTCAGGTTTCCTTGTTCAATATTCAATTTTCAAATGCACATGAGGCAATTGAAATGAATATTCCAGGATGTGTCTACTCAAAATCTCTTCCCCTACCTTTAGCACCACAATATCTCTTTCTAGGAGGTACATATTTGTGGAGTTGTATATAGTCAACACTGTCCCACCCAGGGCCACAGGTTTGTATCAATGACCCAAACCTGGCCAACTAGAATACTCCAACCCAGGTTACTTTACTTGTTTCAGAATTGGACATGTAAACCCCCCATGGACCAATAACAGTCTTCACTGAGACTCTGCTGCTGGGGCAATCAGACAGGAAAATCCCACTGAGGTCAGGAAACTGATGTGAATTGGGAACTTGAACATTCTAGACACCATTATGATCTGAGAAATGCAAAGAGAAACAGACCTAATACTATAATTTAAATCCCTAGATTTAGGCCTTAGGTTGACCAACCCACCCCTAGGGGGTTGGATGGCCTAAGCCAATGAATTCTCTTTTGTGCATGCACTAGTTTGTATTGATTTTCTGTCACTCATATAATGATGACTGCCCCACCCCCACCCCATCTACATTTGCCCCCAAATATCTCTTCTGAGCAGCAGATTCATAGAACTACCTCCCAATAAAACACATGCCCCAAAGTATGTCCCCGAAGGATTTCAAGCCCCACATGTTATTTGCCAAATACAGCAACACTAATCACATGACAAGTTTAGGTTCACTTATTATTGTTTTATCATTTTCCGCCAGAATGTTATACTCCATGAAGATGGGCCCTGTTTGTTCACTGTTGTCTCTTCAGCACCTAGAAGCACTCACGTTGCAGATGCTGAGTCAATATTTGTTGAATAAATGAATTAATTAACCAAGAAATAAAGGAAACAGCGGACTTTTCCTTGACACCCTTTGTGATCTCATCTAGCATATTCAATCAGGTACTAAATCCTATAGGTTTTGATACAAGAATATCCTAGATATCATCTCTGCATCCCATTGCTTTCTTTAGGACCAAATTTCTTGCTTGAACCAATTAGAAGTCTCCCAGTTCCTCTGTTTGCCTCCAGCTACTCTTCCCACGGCCACTAGACATTTTCTAAAATGCACACAAGACCCCCTGCTTAAAATTCACCAGTGACGCTCCAAGAATGTTCACTCTCTGATCCTGGCATTGGATTCTCTTGTCAGGCTCATATCTTGGCTCGCTCACTCTCTTTGGGAAGCCGTCACCAGAGGAAGAAGGAACTACTTGGGGGTCTTCTAACTTGAACAGCACGTGTACTGCCTCTGTGTCTTTGCATAGAGGATTATTTCTTCCCAGTGCTTCCCTTTGCCTAACAAATATTCACATACTATCAATTCAAAATCTTTCTCTGGTCTCTGTGTACTGATCCTGGTTTAGAAGGCACTGTCAGGTAAGCATGAGACTGTTGACCAAAGGTCTGTGGTTCAAAACTGCCAGCTCTTCTGAAGGAAAAAAGAAACAAAACAAGGTCGATTACTGTTTCCTTAAATATGTATAGCCATGTAAACCCTATGTAGGATTATGATGAGTTAGAATCAACTTGGTGGTAGTGGGTTTGGTTTCTGGGGCAACTGCACTACTGGGCTCAAACATAGCAATGATTCTAAGGACGGCATAGGACTGGGAAATGTTTCGTTCTGTTGTACACAGGGGAGCTGTCAGTTAGAACTGACCTCAGTGGCACCGAACAACAACCAAATCCATCTGGTGATCTGCTTCTGAAAAGTGACAGCTTTGAACACTCTGTGGAGCAGGTCTACCCTAATGCACAGTGAGTTCATTGGAACTGACTTGACAATAACTAATCAATGGTGACAAGTTTATGCTCACGACATCCCTTGTACTTCTGTTTTCTACATGGAGCAGGTTGTTTTACTCCTGACTGTTAATGATACTTTCCTTCTGGACACACAGCTAGACTACATTTCCAGGCCTCCTTTGCAGTTAGAAGTGGCTCATGTGGCTGAGCTGTGGCCAATAGGATGCACAGATGTGCCCTGTGCCACCTCTATACCATTGACACCTGGTCCTCATTCTCCTCTTAGCGAATAGAGAATGATGGTGTGTTAGTCTGGGTAGACTAGAGAAACAAATTTCATAGACACGCATATAGATATAAGGAAAAGGTTTATATATAAGAGGAACAGGACATTGAGCCCAGTTCAGTTCAAAGTCTTAAGTCCAATATTAACCCATATGCCAGAAATCAGTCTATAAAATCTCCTTCCAACTCACAAAGTCACAGGTCAGTGGGTGCAGAATCCTGGCGCTGGCAGGGGTCTCCACATGGCTCCTCGCTTCCAGGGCTCAGGGTCCCTCAACAGCAGAAGCAACTCATCGCTGGCAGAGGTCTCCATGTGGCCGCCTCAGCTTCAGAGGTCTGGCTCCATCAGGGCAAAGCCATGGGGTCTCTCCGCCGGCTCCTCCAGCTTCTCAGATGCTGCCATCTTGTCTTGTCAGTAATTCATCGTCTCTCTGAGACTAACTCTCAACCACTGGGAAAGATAGTTTCTCATCTTCACGAGGGAAATATCGCGAGATTTCCCAGAAGTCTCAGGAGAAAGCTATGCCCACATAGAGGCCTCATTGGCTACTCAATGGCTATCTCCAGATTAACAGGTTAGACTCCACCCCTACATTTCTATCATAAAATTAACATAAGCACATGACTGCCACAGATGAGGATCTATGGGAGAGAAACTACATGGTGGCCACTGTACATGTCTGTGGCTTGAACCCTCATTGGTCAAAATTGAGGAATGAAAGAAAGAAAGAAGGAAAACCAGGAAATTCACCCGAGTCTCTGTACTGTCATCTCCAAAGTTTGACTTCCTTCTCCAATATGCCTATTCAGAGCTCTCTGGGAGTTGCTGTTGTAATTCTTTGTAGAGTTTTTCGTTATAAGCAGTGGGAGGAGATAAGTTGACTTCGTGTTGACCAATACCCCCTCCATTGCATTATTTTTGTATGCTAATCTCTGCCTTATTAATATATGTTGTTGAGTGTGGTACCAATTGTACGATACCGCTTGATGTGATTGAACTATGGGATGTTATATCTGTAAGAGCTCCCAACAAAATGATAGACAAAAAATAATACTTGTTGCTGTTGAGGTGTGCCATTGAGTCCGTTCTGTACAACTGAGCAAAATGCTGCCTGCTTTTCCATCATTCCTACAGTCATTGCTGTACTTGAGCCCGTTGTTGAAACCACTGTGCCAGCCCATCTCATTGAGGATCTTCCTCTGGTTCTCTGACCTCTGCTTTGCCTAACAGGATAGCCCTTATATCACTTTCCAGGGACTGGTCCCTTTTGATAGCATCTCCAAAGTAGCTGAGAGCAAGTCTTGCCATCTTCACTTCCAAGTGAAGCTCTAAGTTCTGACTCTACTTCCTCTGAGACATATTTTTCCTTCTACTGATAGTCCATGGCCTCTGTAATATTCTTTGCCAACCCATATCAAAGACATCAATTCTTCTTTGGCCTCCTTTTATTCATTATCCAGCTTTCACAAAGCATATGAGGTGATTGAAAAATACCATGACTTAGGTATTTTCCCTTAGTCCTCAAAGTGACATCTTTCCCTTGAACACTTTAAAGAGATCTCTCCTTTTTTTGCAACATATTTGGCGAATGTAACACATTTGATTTCTTGACTACTGCTTCTGTTGTTGATTGTGTGGATTGTGTTGATTGTGTGGATCCAAGTAAAATGAAATTGTCAACTTTGATCTTTTCTTTATCGTGATGTTGTCTATTTGTCTTGTGAGAATTTTTCTTTGCTTTCCATTGAATTGGAAACCATTCTGAATTCTGAAGTCTTGGATATTCATCAATAAGTGCTTCAAGTCTTCTTCCTTGTCAGTAAGCAAGGTTTTTCCCTCTGCATATCGAAGGTTGCTAATGAATCTTCTTCCAATCTTGATGCCACTATATTCTTCATATAGTCCAGCCTCTCAGTTTATTTGCTTACCAGGCATATCGAATAGATATGGTGAGAGGATATAGCCCTCATACACACAAATTTCCTGATTGGAAACCACTCAGTATCCCTTTGTTCTGTTAAAACTATTGCTTCAAGCACTATGTACAAATTTTGTATTTTCAGGATTAAGTGTCCTAGAAATTCCACTCCTCACAATATGATCCATAATTTGTTGTTATCCACACATTTGAGTGACCTTTGCATAGTCAACAAAACACAGGTAGCGAGACATCTTTCTGATATTAACTTCTTTCATAAATATCCATTTGGCATCAGCAATGATATCCCCATTCCATGTCATCTTTTAAATTTGACTTGTAATTTCGGTAGTTCCACGTCGATGTACTATTTTAATTATCATCTGTACAAGTTTACTTGCATTTGATATTAATGATATTGTTTGACAGTTTCCACATTCTGTTGGGTCACCTCTGTGTGGAATAGGCATAAATATGGATCTCTTCCAGTCAGTTGACCAGGTAGCTATCTTTCAAATGTCTTAACATGCATGAATGAGTGCTTCTGGCATTGTATCTATGGAAACATCTTAATTGGCATTTCACCAATTCCTGGACCTTAGGTTTTCACCAGTGCCTTCAGAGTAGCTTAGACTTCTTCCTTTAACACCTTTGGTTCTTAATCATATGCTACCTCCTGAAATAGTTGAACATCAGCCAGTTCTTACTGATACATTGATTCTGTAGTGCTATATATTCCTTTCATCTCCCAATGATTACTTAATCATTCAGTATTTTGTCTAAATATTCAAACTCAGTGCCAATGAGTTGATTCCAACTCATAATGACCCCATATAGATTGCTTCTGTCTTTAGTCTTTCAACCTTTAGAAACATCTTTTGGTTCTCAAGTTATCTGTCCCCTTCCTTATAATACTTTTCTCTATCTTCTCCAGCCTCCCTTTGAAATTTTCTGCTCAGTTATTTCATGTCATTATTCCTTTCATTCAATTTAGCTGATCTATGTTCAAGATATCATCAGTCAGACCAAGGCCAGGGCAGACCATCAATTGCTCATATGTAAGTTCAAATTGAAGCTGAAGAAAATGAAAAGAAGTCTAGGAGAGTCAAAATGCAATTCAGTATATCCCACCTGAATTCAGAGAACATCTCAGGGATAGATTTGATACATTGAATGCTAATGACTGAAGTCCAGACAAGATGTGAGATGGCAACAGGGACATTTTACAGGAAAAAAGCAAAAATGTATTAAGACAGGAAAGAAAGAAATGGATGTCAGAAGAGATGCTGAAACTTGCTCTTAAACATAGATTAGTTAAAGTGAATGATGCTTCTGTTAAGGTAATGGAAATACTTGGAAATGGATAGTGATGATAGCTGTACATCATGATGAATGGAATCAATGTCACTAAAGTAAAATCATAAAAATATTAATATGTAAAATATTTATTATATAAAAATATGTCTCATTTGAATAAAAATAATCATGGCTTGCTGGGTAAATTATTATTCAGACCCATAAAATCCAACTATGTCATACTCTTATTCAAACAGCATTTCTCATTCTCAGCTTTACAACTTATAGAAATGTGAACATTTTTGAAATGGTTCTCGGGAGAACGACAGATGTGATTAAGAATAGAAAGTAGGTTCTCAAAAGAGAGACTGCTTGATGAGTTAGTACTTAACTTTTCAGGTGCAATAGAATAGTGACAGTTTTACATACAGCTCTTCAAATTTATGAACGAAGAGATTTGTGGCTGTCTTCTCTGTAAACTGAACGCACTTCTCCTCCCCTTTGAATCTTACATATGTTTGTTCACCAGAGGTCAGAGATTCAGATGTGTGCAGTTGCCATTTTAATTTATAAATTATTTACCTCTGCTAAGCAAAACACTTATAATTCCTTGTTATTGTTTATAAACAAGCATACTACTCTATTAATACATATTTTAAGACTTTCTACATATAATTTTCTATCAGTTAGAAAGAAGTGTCAGAAATAGCAACTATTTCAATGATGGGAACTTGATAGTTTGCCAAGCACTTTCACCCTTCTTATGGAACATTTCCTCCCAATAGTCCAGGGAAGGAGGTTTAAGTTTCATTTGACAGGTGGAGCTACAGCTACAGAGGCTCAGAAAGTTTGAGTCATCTGTCCCTGATCACAAGATAAGTGGTAGAATCCCTATCCAGATCTTCCGGTTCCAATTTCGATTCTCTTATCATTATGTCACAGTCTAACTGGGGAATAGAATATCCTACCCGTCCACAGTTTATGCAATGATTCAAAGCAGGCTATGGCATATGCCAACTAACCAGCTAAATATAGAGAAGCACACTTCTCTAACTCCCATCTCTACCTCTTATTAGGACAGCATTCTAGAAAGGAAGGACACCGTTGACCTGGTTGGCTCTCTCTGAGCACTAAACTCATGGTTGCATATCTTCTTACCAACGCTGATGGGATGATTTTATTTAACTTAATAAGTAAAGAACATATACAGAGAGATTGAGAGATGAGCTGCGTCCAAATGATGGAGAGAGAACTAGAGATCAACATGTAAAATTCTGTATAAAGTAATCTATAAATAGTATACAACATAGTTCTAATATTCAAGTTGAATCATTCCTCATCCAGAAACTGTTGAAAAATTTAGCTGGGCCTTTTTTTTCTTTTGGAAGGACTTAAATGTATTTTGAAAATATAACTTGCAAATTAAGGAAACAACTTAGAAAAAGAGTCAGGAAGTGATTGGAGAGTTATTTGGAAAGGTGTGTGAGGGAATAACTTTTGGCAATGAAAATAGTCTATAGTTTGATTTGGGTAGCAGTTATTCACATGTTGCAACTAACAAGATGGGAGCCTCTGGTATGGAAATAACTTATTGTATGTTAATTAAATTTGGAATATTTTAATGTGCAAAACAGTGTAGACATTTTCAAACTTCTTTTAGGGGTATATTAAGGAGAAAAGTTCAATAGTCATTCTAGGTACACTGGGCAATATCTCTTGCCTTTCAAGAATCTTACTTTTCAATTTGGTTTCTCAAAACTATGCAGCCTGATTACAGTGTAAAGTGAGTTCCACCACTATATCATTTGACTAATCTTATTAGCTGTGGTTTTGAGCTTCAGTTTTCATATTTTAAGAACAGCTATCTTGGATGTATATGCTTAAGAACATTCTCTAACCAAAGGAAAGTGAAGGGTGGGGAACAAAATTAACTTGGAAAAAGGTTAATTTTCAGATAATTTGTAAAGGAATGAACTCATTTGTCTGTTGATCTTGATAATTCTGCTCTCCCAGATCCTCATCTTTGGAAGGGAAATGAAGTGATCAAAGTACATTTTCATGTAAATGAACTTTCCAGCTTGGTAGTTTAGTTCTAAAGAACTAATTCTCAAGTTCTACTTGGGTTTAGAAGGAAAAAAAATGCCTTGGAACGCATATGTTTGCATGAACAAATAAAAGGATGCAGTGGGGCAGGGGGTATCACACTGAATGGAGAAGCTGAATACTAACATTTGATCCCTGACCTGGTTAGTATTTCTCTACTGCTCATTGACTGAGTTACCTTACAAAAAGTCTTTTAATATCCTGGAGAATCTCTTTCTTGTGAATAGAGCTGAAGCTACAGCCATTTATAATCTTCTGGTGCCATTGTAAACAAGTGACAAAGTGGCCTGTTTATCAATTAATAATAGTCCCAACTTGAGGACCTTTCTCCCATGAGCTACAGGATGGTTTCTAGAACTTTGGTGGGTCCTCCATGTTTTCTGTATCTGGTATGTGTTTAGAAAAGCTAGCACATTGTTCTCCTATGGTTGATGTCTCTTGGCTCTCAGACTGTGACACAAATCCAAGATTCTATTTAGCTGCATGATCAAGAAGTGTGGGTATTGGGGTGGGGGTGGAGGGTTATTTGCATTTCTTCTTTTGTATCTAGATCTTAGGGACAGCAACTGAAGCTCTTTGTTGATCAAGGACATCAATTCCTTTCTTTCCCTTCTTTTCAAGTCTGGCAGTGATATCAGATAGAAGGGAGAGAGGGCTAACACAGAACAATCTGATTACCAAACCAGAAATGAGACTTTACTTCTGTTTTAAATTAACTTGCTTGTGTTTAGCAACCTCTAGTTAAGGGTGCAGAGTCCTGAAGGCCATCCTGTTTTCCACTTCAATCACCTTTTGGTCTGTCTCTCTTTTGTTGTTCATGTGCTCACTTCAGTAGCAGTGGCTTCAGCTTGTCTTCCAACACCCAATTGCTCTCATAGAGATGCATTTAAAACTCAGAAGTCATCTGTTGTGTTCATATAGATGGGTTCACTGTCATTGAGTCAGCTCCAGCTCATATTGTCCTTCCAGACAGCAGAACCAAACATTGTCTGAGTCCGTGCCATCTCCATGTTTGTTGGGACATTTGAATCCACAGTTGTTGCTTTTCTGTCAAAAAAGTAACAATCCTTCTATGATTGTCGAGGATTTCTGCATTTATGCTGTGAGCTAATTGAGCCTTCTCTGATTCTTTCCTTGGACTCGGATCTTCCCACTGTGCTTAGCTTTACTTGGTCTTGGAATGGGAAGGGCAGGCTGTGATCCTTAGCAGCAGTCACAAGATGCTTTTGGGCGTCTTATAGAGAGAGACGTTCTTGAATCAGTCATTGAGAAGCTCAGACATGCAATTAGTTTTCCCCAAAAATCTCAACCACAGTACACTGCAATGTGTCATTGAGTCAATTCCAACTTGTCATGACCCCATATGGCTGTCCTCTTTAGGAGAGCAAATCACCAGGGCTTTCTTCCTTGGAGCTGCTGGCGGGTTCGAATCACTGACCTTTCAGTTAGTACCTGAGCTTAACCGTATCACCACCAGGGTTCCTTCCCCTAGAGAACACCAGACACCAGACACCAGTCCTGCTGATCATCAAGCTGCTTCCCTCAGAGCCTCGCCCAGCACAAAGTGTCTGGTTCCCCTTTGCCCCCCTTGCCTGCACAATCTTCGAAAGCGGCACTTATGGAAAAACATAAAATCAATCTGATTGATTTTTTCCCAAGGAGAATCTGCAAACACTATCCAAGGTTGAACGCCAGGCAGAGGTGAAAAATCGTCTCATCTTGGCTCTGAGGAATTTCAAGTCTGTTCATTAGTCTTCACCGCCACTCCCTGGGTTGCTCCTGTGTTGCATTGGCAAGGTGTCAATCATGGTCTTAACTAAGGCCTTCATTGAATTTTGAAGCAACAGATAGCTAGGTATTTTTAGGAGGCATGTTCTGCCTCCATCCAATTTCTCTGCTCTTATTTACTTCCTATTCTCTGAGTTACTTGCAATTTTTTTTCTAGTATCACATGAGTGAGAACAGTCTCAGCTTAACGGTTGAGAATAGCAATTCTGAAATAAGATTGCATTGATTTCAACCCTGGTACTGCTTCTTATAAGCTGTGTGACCTTTACCAACCAGTCCAAGAATTCTGTGCTTCTGTATTCCTGACCTGGAAAGTGCTCAACAGCCGAGAGGAGGCAGGACCTTGGCACATTCCTAACATGGTCTGAGTTGAAAAATGTTCAATTGTAAAGGGTTGTGCTATATATACTTACCCAACAAAACCCACCTCACTGTTATCAGGTCCATTCTGACTATTGGGCAGCGGAGAACTGTCCCTGTGGGTTTCTGAGACTATAACTCCGAGAGGCTGGTGGTTTCAAACATGTAACCCTGGACATCACCAGGATTCTCCAGTATGTATGTGTATGTACACATAAAAATAGGGGCTCAAACATAACTATTGTCCAAATGACTGATGCTTCGGCTGCTTTGAGCTGACTCAGAGTCAGGATCAACTGCACAACACGTAATAATGATGATAGGTTCGTGTGTGTGTGTGTGTGTTTAAATACAAAGAGACACGCATCCATGTTGCTATGCATAGATGCTGCTTTATATGTTGTTAGTGCGAATGCCATCAAGTTGATTCTGTTTCATACCGACCGATGTACCACAGAACAAAACACAGCTCAGTCCTATGCAGTCCTCACAATGATTCTTCACTTTGAGCCTTGGGTTGCAGTCATGGTGTCAGTCTAACTTCTGGGGGCCTCCCTCTGTTTAATGGCCCCTCTACTTGACCAACCAAGCCTGATATCCTCCACAAGGGATGGCTCTCTCCTGACAACATGTCCAAAGTGCCAAGCGGTGACGTCTTATTCTTGCTTCTGAGGAACATTCTGGCTATACTCCATCCAGGTTGGGTCTGTTTGTTCTTTTGGCAGCCTGGGGTACTTTCCATATTCTTTGCAAACACCATAGTGTGCAGGCATCACTTCTGTCTTCAGTCTTGCTCAGTCGGAGTCCAATGTTCCTATGTATACGAGGTCACTAGAAAGCATGGATCAGGTGCTCCTTAGTTAGCACACTAACATGCTTGCTTTCCAACACTCTGAAGAGGTCCCGTGCAGCAGATTGACTCGGTGCAATGCATCTTGTTGACCTCCTCACTGCTCCTTCCATGAGCACTGAATATGGATCCCAGAAAGATGAAATCCTTGCCAACTTCAACCTTCACTCCATTTATCATGGTGTTCCCTATTGGTCAAGTGGTGAGGGTTTCGGTCTTCCTGACATGGAGTGGTTGTCATCCATACTGAGGCTGAAATCATTGCTCTTCAGCATGTGCTTCAAGTTGTCCTCACCCTTAGCAAGCACAATTGTTTCATCTGCATTCCGCAGGTTGTTAGCAAGTCTTTCTGATGCCACCTTCTTCCTCATGTAATAACCCAGCCCTTCTTATTATATGCTTACCGTACAGATTGAATACATTTGGTGAGTGGATCCAGCCTGACACATACGCTTCCTGATTTTATATCGTGCAATATGCCCTTGTTCTCTTCACACAGCTACCTCTTGTCCATGTCCTCATGAGCACAGTGAAATGTGTGGGATTTCCTGTTCTTCTCAAGGATATCCATAGTTTATTATGATCCACACACTCAAATTCCTTGGCATAATCAATGAAACACAGGTAAACATCTTTCTAGTAGTGTATGCTTTGAGCCAAGATCCATCTGACATCAACAATAATATCCCTTGTTCTGTATCTTCTGATTCCAGCCAGAACTTATGGCAGCTCCCTGTAAATATACTGCTGCAACTGTTGTTAGATGATCCAGAAAAGTCTTACTTGCATGTGACATCAAAGGCAGTGTTTTGTAAGTTGAGCATTCTGTTGGGTCACCTGTCTTTAGGATGGGTACACATATGGATCTCTTCCGGTCAGTTGACCAAGTAGCTGCCTTCCAAAATATCTTGACAAAGATGAGTAAGTACTTTCAGTGCTTTATCAGTTTGTTGAAACATTTCAATTTGTATTTCATCAATGCTTGGAGCCTTGTTTTTTGTTAATGCTCTCAGTGCAATTTGGACTTCTTCCTGCAGTATCATTGGTTGTTGTTAATATGCTACATCTTGAAATGACTGTCAACTAGTTCTTTTTCGCACAGTGACTCTGTGTATTCCTTTCATCTTCTTTGGATGTCTCCCCCGTAATTTATTCTTTTACCCCATGAATCTTTTAATCTTGCCACTCAAGACTTGACATTGTTCTGTAGTTCTTTCCTTTATGGTTTTCTAACTCTAGGTCTTTGCACATTTCACTATAATATTTTGCTTTGCATTCTTGAACTGTCCTTTGAAAATTTCTGTTCAGCTCTTTGACTTCTTCATTTCTTTCATTTGCCTTAATTACTCTGGAAACCCTAGTGTTGGAGTGGTTATATGTTGGGTTCAAACACATAACCACATGTTCAAAACCACCAGGGGAGAATGAAGGGGCTTTCTTCATGTATGATGCTCTTGAGATCATCCCACAACTCATCAGGTCTTCTGATGTGTTCAGTGCAGCAAATCCATCTTGAGATGTTCTGAAAATTCAGTGGGATAACCTCAAGATTGTGTTATGGCCCTTATGGATTTAATTTTGCTTTTAATTTTCTTCAGCTTTCACCTGAACTTACATTTGAGCGATTTATATTTTGTTGTATGGTCAGTCCCTAGCCTCATTTTAGCTGCTTATATTCAGCTTCTCCATTGTCTCTTCCTACAGCTGTAGTCAATTTTATTTTTGTGTATTGCATCTGGAGAAGTCCTTTTGGTTTGCTGAAAAAGTGTATTTCCCATGACTAAGTCATTGGTTTTGCAAAATTATATCATGCAATCTCCAGCTTCATTTATACCACCAAGACCATATCTTCCAACTACTCTTTCTTCCTCTTTGTTTCCAGCTTTTGCATTCCAATAGCCAATTCTCAATTATCCGTGTCTCTTGATTACATGTTTGATCAATTTCTGACAGAAGTAGTTGATAGAATTTTTTAAGTTCTGCATCAGTAGCTTTAGTGGTTGGTGCATAAATTTGAATAATAGTTGTATTGATAGGATTTCTTTGAAGCTGTTATCTTATCACAGACAGCATTATAATTCAAGATAGATTCTGCATTGTCTTTTCTTTTTTCACCATTTCTCTTGAATCTGTCACCTCCAGAATAGTCAACCTTATGAGGGTCTGATTCAAAAGAGCCAGTATTAGTCCATTTCAGTTTACTAACACCTAAAATATTGATCCTAAGGCATTCCATTTAATTTTTGATAACTTCCAATTTTCTTAGATTCATACTGCCTGCAGTATGGAATGCCAAGTCCCAAAATTAATTAGCATTTTCAGGTATTCTCACTTTGTGTCACACCCCATCAGCAAATAAAGGTACCAAAAGCTTTTCTCCCAAAGGCTTTACTGTATCTGTTTCATTATAGCTAACTCTACTTTGAGAAGGCAACTCTTTTTTAGCCATATTTTGAGTGCCTTCCGACCTGAGGAGTTCACCTTCAGGCACTATTTCTGACAATGTTCTGCTTCTATACATACAATATTTGAATGCTGCCCATAAGGTTTTCAATGGCTAATTTATCTGGAGTGGACAGCCTATTACTTTGTGGTAGCCTATTTATCTTTAGTCTGGAAGTCCAAATGAAATCTGTTCACTTTAGGGGTCCCTGCTGGTGTTTGAAATACGAGTGCCATATCCCTCAGTCACTTAGCAACACACAAGCCAGCACAGTATGACAAATTTTGAGACAAGTGTTAGTTGACATGTGTGTATGTTGATATGTACATCAAGATCATGTACACGCACACACAATCCTGATGAGCAGGCCAATGCAGCTCAGTTAAATCACAGTCTATGGAGATGGAGTCCTAGAGATTCTGTGCTCATTTTCAGTTTGTCCCTTGGACAATCCTTAATGTACAAACAGTGTTTGAGAACCACCAGACTATCTCACTCACTGCCATAGAGTTGATGCTGACTCACGGCAATCCGACAGGACCGGATGGAATTGGCTTTGTGTGTTCCTGAGACTGTAATTCTGTACGGGAGTAAAACTCCCTATCTCCTGTGGGGTAGCATGTGATTCAAACTGCTGACTTTGTGGTTAGCAGCCCAACTATTCTGCCAATGCCTTGTACAGCTGAGAGGGGTGGAGGGGGGAGAGACAGGGACAGCATGACAAGAAAGATGGAGTGCTATGAAGTTCTTAGGATCCTGGCCCTTTCCTCTCAGCATAGCATAGCTATTGATCATGGACGCTGGGGCAACTAGAGTCATCCTGGGTTCTAATCTTGCTATGCACCATTTTCCAACAGTTACTGGAAATGGACAAGTTACTAAATAACTCTTTTCTCTTTACCTTCATTTCTTTAAAACATGGGTGATAATGACAACTACCTACATACTCTAGTACAAGCCCACCCCACTATCAGCTGAGACAACTCATTTTATCACACGAACTATGTTAAAAAAGTTCTGAAAAGCTTGGCTTCTACACGACTACACGTGGTATTTCATGAGTGTTTGAATGAGTTGAAAATATGAAGCCCTTATTACAATAATCAACACATAATTAAAAAAAGTGCCTGTAAATAAGCAAAAATAAAACCATAAACCTACAACCATTGAGTGAATTCTGACTTCTAGTAAGTCTGTAGAGGGTTTCTGAAGTTGTAAGTCATTATGGGAACAGACAGACTCATCTTTCTCCCACAGAATGGCTGGTGGATTTGAACTGCGGACCTTTCAGTTAGCAATGCAACGTTAACCCAGCCTCATCACCAGGACTCCTATCAGCACATAGTAAGTGCTGGGTCAAGGTTTGTTCATTTAAAGACATGTAATTATGTAATTTATTTCTTCTCATAGGAGATTATGGACAGTTTCCTACTGTCATCCACCTCAATCCATCCTCAGTGGTAGGTTCTTAGTCAGGAAACACACTTCTAATTTAATGTTCAATACACGTTTGTGATTGAATGGCCACCAGGTCACCTTGTGTATTCAAGTAGGGGAAAAGTACGAAAACAAAGTTGATTCTCCATATCCATGTAAGTAGCATAACCAGTTGTCTTTCAAAGATCAGTAAGACCTTGGGAAAACCCAGGCTAGCTGTTTATTCCAAGTAATCGCATCACCCAGAGGTCCATTTCATCAGAATACTCTCTTCAAGTAAGTGTAAAGATAAGTTCATGAGCACACAAGCAAAGTCATGAATGTGGTAATTTACTTATTGGCCATGGCACGTGTGTGTATATGTACATGTGCACACAACACCCCCCACCCCAACACATAGACACATAGACAAACTATACTAATCATTGAAATATAATGATAGCAGGAGAAGAAGGGGCATAACTTTTTATGTATTCTTTTTTAGGGACAAAACTTTTGCATACCTCAGTTCTTCCATCTCTAAAATGGAATTAGTAACAGTACTCACTTTTAAAAGTAGAGGAGTAAATCAGGAGAAAGATGATGTTGTCTATTCCTGTAAAGATTTACAATCTTGGAAACCCACAGAGCCAGTTTTACTCTGTCCTAAAGGGTCCCTATGAAGCAACATTAACTTGATACCAATGAGTTTGGGTTTTGGAAGGGAATAAATATGTTCATACCAATGAAACCTTTAGTAAGGTATTGGATGCTTAATAAAGGTTTGGTTTATGCGCAAGATTATGATTATTTTATCATTATTAACACTCCTAGGCAACCTGTATTCTTCATATGTTTCTCTACTTTCCTCACCTCCCAGTCTCTTCCCTTTTTCATGTGTTCTTTGTATCCCATCTTTTAGTTCTCCTTCCTGTATTCTCCCAACCCCAGAAGAGCCACCCACAACTTGATCCTTCTTTGCTAGGTTGTGCAAGGAGCACTGGCTGGACAAGTGAGTGTCAGCCTACTAATCATAAGGTACACGGTTCAAACCTATCAGCTTCTCAGAGGGAAAAAGATGAGGTTAATTGCTTCAGGAAAATGTATAAAGTCTCAGAAATCCACTTGGGAAGGGGAGTCATTATTTGATTAGATGATAGTGAATTTGTTTTTTACCTTTTTTGCCAGCTTACGTAGATCAAGCCTCTTACACCCAAAGGAAGGGCCTGAAACCATTGCTGTTGAGTCAATTTCCACTCACAATAACCCCTAAGGACAAAATAGAACTGTTCCATAAGCTTTCTGAGGCAGAAGTATGTTGTCACAACTTTCTTCTATGGAAGAGCTGGTGGGTTCAGACGAGCATCAGTTCTGTGCTTAACCACTGCACCAACAGAGCTTCTTGATGGAAGCCTGAGGTACCAAAATCCAAGCCTTGACTCCTAAAGTGGACCCATGTCCCCAGAAGGATAGATGACAAATTCCCACAGAGTTTGATCTGGCTATGATGGAACCATGGAGTGGTCTAAAGAAGAAGCAAAGTTACTGATTATACTTTACACCTGAACTTTTCCATTTCTCCTGCCCCAGTGGGCTAATCTCAAACAGTTTTCACTTTGTTGAAGATTATCTGTGCAGATGAAAGATGGAGGCATATATCCAAGAAGACCAACTAGTAAGCTTTGCATTTTATTTATTAATATCATATTCAGTAAGAATTGCTTTATTTCAATATTCAAATAACAATGCGCTGTGATTAAAATGATTTAAAGCTATGATTTAAAGATGATGGAAGACTGCTTTAAAATGTTGTATAATATGTAGATAAACAATAGCCACTGAAGACCTGATATTAATCACCATTGAGCATGAAATCAATTTTATCTTAACTCTGAATTCCTTATTTGAAATGTTGTACTCTTAGTCATATGTAAAACATGAGATGCAGGGAAATCAAGATGGTGATATTCTGATTAGGTGGATGATTATTTGGTGCTAGAGCACACACCTCTGCTGTCCTCTAAAATGCCTGCAAATTCCAAGAAGGCCAAGTGAGCAATTTCTTCTATACAGAATATTATAAGAAGTCAATATGTGTTGCCTGTTTCATTGCCTTTCCTGTCACAGACAGTCATCTTTGTAATGAATAGGGGGAAGGCAACATTGGTAAAGTCTCTGAAAATGTTTAAGAATGAACCCTGGGGGCCAATAAAATGATATCTTAGAGAATTGAGAGAACATACCAATTAAATCACCGGCCTATTGACTATGGTCCAATGTCTGAAGATGGGGGACAATTATTTTCATTTTTTTTAAAAGGCAAAGCAAATAGATTCAGCCAACTTAAAACCAAGGCATTAATCAGATCTTGCCAGGTTCTGGGACAAACGGTTTATTTTCCAGAATCCAGCAAGGGAAGTGCTGAATACTTTGGACTGAGTAAGCCAAACAAGATTTGGTTGAGAATCATCTAGTGTGAGAGACTACCTCGCTCATTCTTCCCACTGAAGAGTGAATGGTATTTTGCCTACCCTTTACTTTGTGTTTGGCTAAGTGGTGTGTGTTAGGCAGCAACATGAGGCAGACATATGAACAGGTGATGTGAGCCACTGTGATGTCATTATTCTGTGTTACACAGCAGTGATATGGACATAGAAGACCAATACTCCTATTTTTCTTCTTTGAACAGTAGCTCAGAGGCAAGAGGCAGGGTTGGGGAGTGGGGGAGGCAGTGGATCTGTACAATAGTAAACATTTGCTAAACCCTGTCACCACAGTTTCAAAGATGAGATGGGGAATCATAAGTCAATCCCTTTAAAAATTTTTCAAAATAATGTTGGAATAATTGGGTGCCCAGCTGATAAACAAATACCAATAACCCCAACAAATGGAAACCCTTGGTGTTAGATCGGCTTCTCCTCACCATGAACCCCTAGGTTGCAGTGTCTAAGTCCTCCATAGAGTTTTCTTGGCTGTAATTTGGATGGAGGGGGATTTCCAGGCCTTTCCTCCTGGGGTTAGGAGCAGTTGGGTTAGTAGTTGAGCACAAGCAGCTTGCGTCCCGTCAGCTGCCATCAAGTGGATTCCCTTTCAGGGTGACCCAGTGAATGCAGAGTAGAACAGCTCCAGGTGTTTTGGGAAGGAGATCACCAGCCTGTTGACCAAGCACCTCTAGGTGGATTCGTACCATCAATCTTTGGGCTAGTGCTAAAGTGCTTCATTGATGATGCAACACAGGGCCTCACAAGTTCAAGCTCACTGCCTTCGAGCCCATTTTAACTCACAGCAACCTTATAGGACAGGGGAGAATTGCTCTGGTGGGTTTCTAAGACTGCATCTTTCTTTTTTAAAAAAAATTGTTTTATTGGTGACTCATACAGCTCTTATCAAAATCCATCCATCCATCCATCGTGTCAAGCACATTTGTACATTTGTTGCCATCATCATTTTCAAAGCATTTTCTTTCTACCTCAGTCCTTGGTATCAGCTCCTCATTTTTCCCTTCATCCCTCATGAACCTTGATCATTTACAACTTTTTTTCATGTCTTACACTATTGATGTCTCCCTTCACCCACTTTTCTGTTGTCCATGCCCCAGAGAGGGGACTGTATGTAGATCATTATAATCGGTTCCCTTTTTCTTCCTACACCTTCCCCTTCCCCTCCTGGTCTCCTTACTCTCGTTATTGGTCCTGAGGGCTTTATCTGTCCTAGATTCCCTATGTTTCCAGCTCTTATCTGTACCAGTGTGCATGCACTGGTCAAGCCAGAAAGACTGCATCTTTACAGGAATAGAAAGCTTCATATTTGTCCCATGGAGCAAGCTTTGAACTGCTAATCTTGCTATGAGCAGCCTAACTCATAACCACTATGTCGCTCGGGCTCCCCAGGGCCTCTAGACCTTAAGTAATATAGGTTTCTGCTGGACTATTAAGAAATTTATCAATTGTATTCTACTCACATGTCTCTATGTAAATTAAAAGTGGTGCTTTAAGGGAACAACTAGGCTCCTTCCACATTCGGAGATGTTTTGTCTTTGTTCTGTCCTTTCTGTTGGTAAATTTAGTTTTTAATCTTGAAGGCATGAGGTGATTTAAACACCTGCATTGGCCCTCCACATGTGAGAAAATCAACATGCCAGACCAGTTTGCATTGCCAAGGGGTCTACAAGTGTGAGTTTTGACCCCCACCGATCCAGCATTTCAGATGGAGCATATCCATCCATGCAGAGTTAATTGAGGGGAAGCAGAAGGCAAAGAAACCCCCAAGTTTGACCTTTAAGGCTGGGCAATCCAGAGAGAGAAAGAGAGAGAGAGAGAGAGAGAGAGAGAGAGAGAGAGGTTTGCACACTACTCTCTGAGGGCTAATTTGTCACTCTAGAGAGCAATTTCTCATGAACATGATGTCAATACTACTGGGGACTGCCTAGCCCACTTTCAAGAGAGGTTAAATTACCTTTTAATCAGTGTGTGGATGAATAAGGCTTCGGTTCTATCCTGGCTTAGCAGCCTGGCTCTTTTGACATCTTATAAAAAACTCAGGCAGTGCTAACTCTACCTGGGTGATCCGAGCAGCGTCATTTCCAGAGAAGCAGAAGATGGGAAAGGAGGGTTTCTGCGGCCGTTATCCAAACTGGTGTAATTGATGTGGGTGCAGTGGATTAGAGCTAATGGTGTGTATTTAATTACAGAGGCAGTGACACAAGACCTTGAGGATGGTAAGGCACTCACCAGATAATGTCCCTCTTTCTCAGTTATGAGCTAACTGGGTGCATGGCTCGGAGAGTCAGTCCAGTGGCAAGGTGGGCTATATTCCATGTGTCTCCTGGGATGGAGGCCTGGTCCTTAAGAAGCACAGCATAGTGTTTATAAAAGGGGTCCACACTCAAACTGTCTCCTGGGAACATTTTCACACGAGGCTCCAGATGAAAGTGTTTTGAATCCCACCACTCTGGGAATAGAGTCCCAATTTAACCAGGATCACCTGCATCAGTAAGTGCCTAAAATTCATCAGCCAGAGGGGAAATATAAGACTTTTCATTTTGTCTTATTTCCCAGAGCAATGCAACAACAAACAAAAAATCATTTTATTCATTAGCTTGAAAATAATGAAAATAACTGAGGTGGTACTGCATATTATCACATGGTATCTAAACTCAACTTTTAGCAACAGGGCCTTCAAATTTTAACTGACCGCAAGGCCACCCAGCTAGAGACTACATTTCCCAGACTCCCTGGTATCCATGTGACTAAGTTTTAACCAATAAATAAGAGCAGAAGTGATGTGGCTAGTCTGGGTTCTACCCTTAAAGGAAACTATACATCCTTGAAACGATATATCCTTTGTTTTTATTTTCTCTCCGTCTTGTTTTGGGTGGTGGCACAGTGTCCATATCGATGTCAAGGAAGGAGCGGGGTCTCTAGATGACCTTGGGGAGTAAAGTCATCCTCCAAGCTTGGATGTAACAGATAATGAGGTCTTCATTCTTGTTGAAGCCTCTTCTTTGGGTCATAGTTTTAAAAAGTACATCAATGTACATTGGCCAAACCCTTTCCAATGGACAGAAGCGTTTTCATATGGTTTCTCATGAAGCTGCACCAGAGAAGATGATGGAAATAGTCATTTGCCAGGGGAAGAAACTGAGGTTCAGAGTGGACACACCATTTGTCTTCAGCCATACAGATCTACAGATAGTGAATCACACCTTGAATGCAGGTCTTCAGACTTCTATTCCAATGCTTCTTTACTATAATCTTGCCACCTGCAACCCCCAGGGAAATCTCAAGACAGAACCCTTTCTGTTCAGTGATATTCAGGCTGTTTTGACTGGTCACTCCTCCTCCTCTAACTCTCCTCATGCTTCCTTCCACTCCACTTCCTACACACCACAAACTGCCCTCCCCCGAATCAAACAATGAAAACAGAACAAAAATAAAAGTTTCATAAAACAAGCCTGTCGATAGAGAAAAAGATACTGTATACAAAATTTCAGGGGGGAGACCCAGGTAGTATGGCAGGGGCCAGAGCAAATCCAGGGCTACATATGAGAGCCAACTGAAGGGGGGCAGAGATGGCGATGTGTAGCGGGGGAATGGGGTACTAACTCACCCAAGGGGAGGGTGTGGTTTATATCTTCACATGGAACGAGGTATCAAACTTAAACTGGGTGTTCCAGGATGTGAATGCAGCACGATAGCATGGAGTGGGGAGCCAGTGGACGGATCTGAGGGCCCAACCCCAATCCCAACTATATGGACAACCACCTCTCCCCCAGGGGAATTTGCTTTGGAGGACAACACTGAAGCTGAAGCTTGGGGAGAAGGGCAAGCCTGACCAGAGCATATGAGAACAAATGAAGGGGGAAGAAGAGAGAGTGGAGTGCTTCCTGGCCCACCGAGCCTTGGGGATGATATCCCCACTCAAAACAGCCTATGCACAGAGAGGACCATATGGCAGGTCTCGCTAGGAAACACAGCATCCCTCACTGACACAAAGCCCTATGGAGACAAAAATGGGGAAGCAAGGTGAGGACTGTAACATTTCTGATCCCACAACACCAAGACAAAACATTATGTGCAGCAGAGCAACAGGGAAAGCAGAGAATGGAGTTCCCCGAAGGAGTGCCAAGGATATACTTTGGAGTCAGAGTGTGGCCCCTCATCAGACTCAACCAACAGACCTTGAACTATTTACAGATTTTTATTTTGTTATTGTTTTTATTTTTTTACTTATTTAAATATTTTTTCTGGACATTGCTTTTGTTGTTCTTGTTGGTGACACTGTTTTGTTTTCTTTGGTCACTTCATCTTATGGTGCCTTGATTTTTTCTTGTACACACTATTATCTCTGCAAATCTATCTAGATAAGATAGGCGGGATGAACAGTCTGGAGGAGAAAACAATGGGACTGATGGTTCCTGGGGGACATGAGAGATGGAGAGGTGAGGGATAGGAGGTGGTGTTGACCAATCCAGGGATAAGGGAACAACAAGTGATTCAAAATCAGTGACAAGGTGGGTGTGAGAGTCATGATAGGGATTGATCAAGAGTAATGTAACAGAGAGAAATTACTGAAAGCCAAATGAAGGCTGAGCATGATGGTGGGACAAGAAGAAAGTAAAAGGAAATAGAGGAAATAACTTGGAGGCAAAGGGCATTTATAGAGGTCTAAATACAGGCATGTATCAAGGTAAATATATTTATATATGATGATGGGGAAATAGATCTATGTGCATATCCTTATAGGGTTAGTATTTAGACAACAGATGGGCATTGGACCTCCACTCAAGTACTTCCTCAATGCAAGAACACTCTGTTCTATTAAATTGGCATTTCATGATGCTCTCCTTCCCGACACAATTACTGAAGACAAATGTGTGCATAAACAAAAGGTGAAGAAAGCGGATGGTGCCTGGCTATCAAAGGATATACTGTGTGCAGTCTTAAAGGCTTGAAAGTAAACATGTGGCTATCTAGCTCGGAAGCAACAAAGTCTACATGGAATAAACACACCAGCCTGTGTTACCACAAGGTGTCGAAGGGATCAGGTATCAGACATCAAAGAACTAAATATCATTTCATTATAAATAAGGGGGAGTACAGATTGGGAACCCAAAGTCCATCAGTGGGTGAAGCAATATCCCCTTACAGAAGGGTCACAGGGAGGAGATGAGCCTCAGTGAAGGTACGGTGAGTGTAGCAACAATGAAATATGCAACTTTCCTCTAGTTCTTAAATGCTTCCTCCCTTCCCCCCCCATTATCATGATCCAATTCTACCTTACAAATCCAGGTAGACCAGGGGATGAACCCTGGTATAGATAGAAATCAGAAACATGAGAAATTCAGGACAGATGATCCCTTCAGGACCAGTGGTGAGAGTGGTGATACCGGGAGCGAGTAGGGAAGGTGGGGTAGAAAGGGAGAACCAATTGCAGGAATCTACATATAACCTCCTCCCTGAGATATGGGCAACAGGGAAGTAGGTGAAGGGACACATTGGATAGTGTATGATTTGACAAAATAATGATAATTTGTAAATTATCAAGGGTTCATGAGGGAGAAGGATTATGATGGCAACATATGTGCACATGTTAACAATTAACATACAATTAACGTATGTATTGATCATGATAGAAGTTGTATGAGCCCCTAATAAAATGATTTATATATTTAAAGAAGTCTGTCAGGGTGCACTATGTCACCGATGACACATACAACTTTCCCCGAGTTCTTTAATGCCCCTCCCCACTATCATGATCCAAATTCTACCTGACGAATCTGGCTCGAGCAAAGGATGTACATTGGTACAGATCAGAGCTGGAAACAAAGGGAATCCAGGACAGATCAACTCCTCAGGACCAATGATGAGAGTTGCCATACCAGAAGGGTAAGGGTAAGGTGGGAGGAGAAAGGGGGAACCGGTCACAATAATCTACATTTAACGCTCTCCCAGCATGATGGGCAACAGAAAAGTGGGTGAAGGGAGACATCAACAGTATGAGATGAAAAAATGATCATAATTTATAAATTATCAAGAGTCCGTGAGGGAGAGGGCATCAGGAGGGAGGATAAAAGTGAGGGCTTGATACCAAGGACTCAAGTAGAGAGAAAATGTTTTGAGAACGAGAATTGTATGATTTGTACAATTGTACAAATATACTTTACACAATGGATGGATGGATGGATTGTGATGAGTTGTATGAACCTTCAATTAAATAATCTAAAAAGCAAAGCAAGCTTGTTTGCTTGCTGTGATGGATGGTCTTATTTAAAATAAGAGCAGTCTGAAAGGGGATGAGGTGGGGAAAGAGGGAGGAATATTTTATCACCAATATTGTTTAGAACCTCCAGCACATGGGGGAATAAAAAGAAGCACAACTCCTCACTGTGTGATTACTAGTTTTATAGTTACTCCAGGCAAGGAACCCCTGATTTCCTGGAATGCCTGCTTGCCTGCCTCCTGAATGTACCACTCCTAAAGCCCTCTCAAAATAATAGTAAGGAAAGGAAGCCAGATCATGCCGTGTAAAAATCCATTTAACTTTCCCTTTACTCTCTTTGCTATGTCTACGGTTCCAGGAAATGACTGGCATATTTGTACCACTTACCGCCTGTTACATTTACAAGCGCTTCTAGAAAGAAAGGGAAAGCTTGCCTGCTTCCACGGGCTTTTCCTCTCCTCTTATCTCCACAGTTACAAGAGTTGGTGCCATGCGTTCTTTTTTTTTTTTTTTTTAAGCTGGCATCTTGCCCAACTCAAATTGCTAAAGGTTGGGAGAGACAGTTGAGATCTGCGGCCTGATTTCCAGCTAAGTTGGCTGTTTAGAAAGATAGCATTGACAGCAGAAACAGCCTGCAGATGGGAAGGCAAGTCTAGAGATTCCTTTTTATTTATTTATTTTTCCTTATGGAGCCTGTGAATGACACTCTAGTTTGGG
Organism: Nesogale talazaci; assembly: GCA_004026705.1. Classification (NCBI taxonomy): domain Eukaryota; kingdom Metazoa; phylum Chordata; class Mammalia; order Afrosoricida; family Tenrecidae; genus Nesogale; species Nesogale talazaci. The sequence continues at coordinate 149,456 of PVJH01001107.1, forward strand.
CTCTCCCTTCGAGGAATACAGACAGCTGAGGGCCTGGGAGAAGTTGGCCCAAAGGTTCTTTCTTTAAAGACTTTGTGTGATCAGGTGACCAGATTCAATGCGGGACTCAGATTGGATCTCAGAGAAACTACACATGCTTTTGTGGTATACCCAATTATTCCATAAGCTATGGTGCTGTCATTGTGGGTGTAGTCCTGTTGATTTTGCCTCACAGGATCCCGATGGGACAGGGTAGAACTGCCCCAGAGGGTTTCACAGGCTGTCATCTTCATGGAAGGAGATGGCAGATTTGTAATCCTTCACAGCTGCTGCCTGGATTTGAACTATCAATCTTTAGCTTAGCAGCCAAGTGCTTAATTGTTATACCACCAGGGTTCCTTGCATAGGACAGACATAGCCTTAAAATAGATACTAACACTCCATTATATTATATTTCAGATAAACAAGGACTCTCTTTGTTTTTTGGTTCAAGTCTGCCCTGTGAAATATCGGGGTATATATAATTTAACTGGGTGTCTTGACTTTGTATTGGCTGAATCAGGTAACCCCACGTATAGAAATCTATCAAGATTTTATGAAATGATCATCTCCTGAAATCCAGGAACAGTTTATTCTTGCTTTTTTTTTTTTCATAAAAAAGGCTTGTGTGGTCTGTCTGGCCTTATTTATAGGCTGTATGGAGAAAGGTATTAAGGGGTCTTTATACCAGTGGTTCTTAACCTTCCTAATGCTGCAACCCTTTAATACAGTCCTTCATGTAGTGGTGACCCTCAAAAAATGAAATTTTTTTGGCTACTTCATAACTCTATTTTTACGACTGTTATGAATCAGATGACCCCCGTGAAAGGGTTGTCCAACCCCCCAAAAGGTTGAGACTCACAGGCTGAGAACTGCTGGCTTAGACTGAAAAACTGGATACTGAAGTTTGACTCCTGCTCTGCCAGTCAACTGGCTGTGTGACCTCAGGCAAGGCACTTCACTTTTCTGAGCCTCAGCTTTCTAAAATGAGACAACTAAATAGAATATTTAAGTGTAAGATTCATGGGACTCCAGCCCTGTTTCTTTCTCCATACTTTGATGCTTTGATGGAATTCAATATTCCCTGAGATGATACAGGTCCGTGGTGTCCAATAGACATATATATGAGGATACAATTTTAAAATATTGCTACTAGGGTTTCAGTTCATATAGGCACAGGTTTATTCCTAACAAAACATATTTAAGGTTGTTACTATGATCAGTGGGTGGCTGCAGACAAGTTCTCTCAGTCATACATGTGCCTTAATCGCCTTAGGGTGCCTTCAAAAAAGGTCCAACTCAAACTGGTTTCTGTAGGAAACTGGTAGATCAAATAAATTAAAGACACAGAGGTCAGCTCATAAGGTTGTGACAACAGTGTTTTAGGATTCTAAAGGTGCCATCTTGGTAGATTTTCTGGAAGGCTAGATGATAGCCATGGGGAGTTATTAGGAAGAAGTTTTATCAAAATAGAAAGCTACATTGGTGAGGAAAAAGTCAGGCATGCTGTGCTGAGGAATGGTTTGTTTCTATCAGGGCAATGGGCCTACTCATTTAAGGACAGCAAGGGTTGACCTATGAGAATTTCACTGGGAAATCCTACCTGTCCACATTCCAGTCCTGATTTTGTCCTTTTAGAATTCTTCCCCTTCCCAACCCCACCCCAAACAAGGCCAATCTCAAAGATACTTCAAAGGAACCATAATTTATGTTCCTTAAAGATGTCAACACTGCTGCAGAATTCTTTAGGGAAGGACTGGAGAGATGAAAACACTGCCTTTAGAAGTGTAGAGACCTAGATGGAGGATACATTGGGAAACAGTAGCTTCACATTTTGATTTTTTGCTCAATAAAGTTTTATGATTTTAAAGCAATACTTACTGTCATTTACCCTTGTAGTCATATGAAATACATATATGGGGGGTACCTCCTAAAAGAGGCTTTCCCCCCCCAAACAATATATTTATGTATTTATTTATGTTAAGAACCACCTTATCACCTTCAAAGTACTCTTCATTAGACTCGATGCATTTATCAAATTTACCATTCCATTCATGGAAGTATTTGGCAAACCGATCTGTTTGGATGTTTAACAGCATTTCCCTTGCTTTTTTCTTCACCTTTTCTATGTTGTCAAAATCACTCTCCTTTCATGTCCCTCTCCATTCTTGGAAACAAAAAGAAGTCATAAGGAGCAAAGTCAAGTGAGTAAGGTGTGTGTTGGGTTTTTTGCCCAAAACTGATCACTGAGATAGCTACGTGAGCAGATACATTGTCATGGTGGCAAAACCAGTCCCCTATTTGTCACAAATTAGGCCTTTAGGGAATCTTTTCAAATACTCTAAAAAGAAACCTTGATTTGAACTTCCAAAGCACTATCCCCCTCACATAAAAAACAAAAAACAAAACAAATGGCCTTGATCTTTAATTTCCCTTGATGTGTTTTTTTTGGGTGAGGTGGCTTGACTGGTGTTTGGTTTCTGGGTCATAAGAATAGCACGAAGTTTCATCACCAGTAATGACCTTGGAAAAAAAAGTCTCACTTGCCTCGGAGCTATTTTTTCAAAACACAGCATGTTTCCACTTGAAGTTCTTTTTCTTAGTCAGCCAATACCTGAGGCACAAATTTCACAGTGACCCTTGTCATTCCCAAATCTGCCACTAAAATTTGCTGAACTGAGCTCCAAGAAAGTCTGGAAAACTTCAGCTCTTCAATGGTCCGCAGTATGTCTATGAGCACAAGTGCATGAATTTTGTTGAACTTTTGTCTCCTGCAGAAGTTGACAGACATCCAGAACAAGGCTTGTCATCAATTGACATTTCACCTTTAAAAAAAATGTTTAAGGGGGACATCACTGCCCTCTGGTGGGAGTGGGAGGCCCAGCCTTGCTCCTGGAGAGCTGCTGCTAGATTTGAACCGCCCAGCCAGTGGGCCGCAGTTCCACGCTCAACCACTATGCCACCGGGGCTCAGCCTCCTTTCACCTTTTTTGAAACGAGAAAACCACTCATACACTTGAGTTTTTCCCATAACACTGTCCTTGTAAGCTGTTTTCAACATCACAACAGTTTCTGTAGCATTTTTCCTGAGCACAAAACAAAATTTCACAGCTGCACCTTGTTCTCTTAAAGCAGTCATCACAAAAATGAGATTTGAGTAAAACTCTTTTTACCAAAAAAAAATCACTGTGACCAGAGAACCTTCCTAGGAGATGCCACTTGGTGCACTAACTCAGAGCAAGTTGCAGGATGCTCACCTAGCAGGAAAAAGGTGCACTATGAAGAATCCATCTAGAAAACCTTTTTCCTGTGGGTTTTTTTGTTTTATTTTTTGAATGGTACCCCTTCATATGAACAAGATTAAGTCTCAAAAACATTTCATTTGAACATAATTTGAGAGTATTGAGGATGTCAAAATGTTCATTTTGCCCTAATGTAAGTCAAAGAACATAGAATTCTTTGGGGAAGGTTAGAGAGATGGAAATACCACCTTTGGATGTATATGTATAGACATGCTTGGGTGAATATGTTGAGAAACAAAGGCTCCATATTTAGATATTTTGTTTAATTAAGATTTCTATGATTTTTAGTAACACATTTTTACTTATCCTTTACTTTTTTTTCTAGTAGCCACACAATAAAAGTAAAAGGAAACAGGCAAAATAATTTTATTTAACCCATTATATTAAAATATTATCAGTTTGAAATATAAAGTATTAATGAGAGTTTAATACTGATGGAGAGGAGCAAGTCTTTAAGATCTGGCATGTAGACAAACAGTTCCTCTGAGTTTTGGCTACTTACAAACCACAAGTGGGTCACTGGGTACCTTGTTGGAGAGCACAGATTTAGGAAAAGCAAAATAAATAGATAAATTTATTTCAGAAAATTTGACAAACTTAAGAATAGAACTTGACAGTGGGCTATGGTGAAAAACATAGGCTACCAGGGGAGATATTTATTGCATTTAAAGATTAATGTTTTTTTTTTCAGAATAACTTTAGAGTTATGGGAAAAAATAAGCAGGCAACTAGTGCAAAGAGTCCCCCACCCACTCCACTCCCCTTATTGTTGATATCCTCCATTAATTAGTATGGCATATTTTTCACAATGGATAAACCAATAGTAATATATTAATAATTAACTCCATAGGTATAAATTTTTTTCAGATTTCCTTAGTTTTTACCTAATGTCCCCTTTCTCCTGGCTACATTATATTTGCTTGTCATACCTCCTTTGGCTTCTTTTGGTTACAATGGTTTTTTTAAACTTTGTGTGTTTTTGATGACCTTGACAATTGTAAGAAGGTACTATTGATCGGGTGTTACTGGAGGATGTTACTCTGTTGTGATTTGTCTGATGTTTTTCTCATGGTTAGGCTGTGGTCATGAGTTTTAGCGAGGGAGATCAGAGAGGTAAAGTGCAATTTTCCTCACCCCATCTCCAGGGTCCATACTATCATCACGATGCAAGACTCTTGGTCTTGTCTTTGCCGGGTTTCCCCACTGTCAGCTCTCCCTCGCTCTTCAGCCCCCTAGGGCTGCCTTTTGGTATTCTTGAGAGAAACAGAAAGAACCCCAAATGTAGCCCAAGGAAGCACTTCTTTTGTCGTTCTATATTAGTATGTGGACTTACATGCGTCTATGGAATCCTGGTGGTGTCGAGGTTAAGCATTGGGCTGAGCAGATAATCAATTGTACATTGAACAATTCATGCACAGTTTGTTTCATCTGATTCATTGCAATCCCTTCAATGAACCATCACTTATCCCACTTCGTCCTTTTGTTTTGTTTCCATTCATTCTGTTTCGTAACCTTTCTGAACGTTGTCCTTGAATAAATGCAACATTTTTAGTTCAAATGGTTAATTATTCTAAGGTATACATATCTCGCTAGGGTTCTTATTCCCCCTATAGGCCTGTTTATTATTTGACAGAAAACTGAGCCATAGGGGTGAATTCAGTTTCAGATCTGTAGATTGACTAAACGTCACCATCTCTTGGATGCCCCATTCACTATCTGACCAAGAAGCATGGTCTCTTTAATAGTTTTGAATTTTTTCCCACATTGTTTCTCCAACTCTAGCTAACACCTTCTGATGGGATCCCTTTCAGAAGAGTTGGAGAGAAATCCCTGAGCATCATTTACTCTTCTTGTGTCTGGATTGTGGAGGCTGATGTTTCCATGATTCATCAATTCAGTGGACTAATTGTTTCCATGCGTCCTCAAATTTCATCACAACTTTTCCCTCCCAACAGAGAGAGACCAAATAATTGCACCTTAGACCCCAGTACCTACTCACCAAAGTAAGCTGTAGAACATTGACTTTATGTCTTTGTGAACTATATTATGCTTATTGATCTTGGTGTCTTCAAGACCATGGTCCTGATCTCCTAGGTCCACGATGTTATGTCTAGGAAGTTTTTGTAACTCTGCCCCTGTTTGCTATAGCACATTTGTGGATATATTTACAGCAAAGGTAAATGGCCATGTACAAATAACCTTGGTGGAAAGTTAGATATATTTGTGAGTATACTTCCACTCACCCTTCTACATCCATTCAGTTTGGTGTCTATTCACGCATCTACTCACAGATCACCATTATTGCAGGATTGTGCATTTACCTCTGTTGCCTTTAATTCTAGCATTCCTCCTAGAAACTACTGCTCCTTTCATCATTTGTTTGTTTAGCTTAGTTTTACCAATATCCTTCTTATATATTCCCTTTCTATTTACCCAAGTTAAATCTACTTGACTTCCTCTCTATTTGGAAGTTCTCTAAACTATACTATTCCCACTTTTCCATTTTGTAGTGCCCTTTGCTTCCAATTAATATATCTGGTTCTTTACTTTCAGTCTTGGAAGTCAAAATGCAGGGTCTGTCCATCTCAAGATGTTATTTGCAGCTATTGATTCTCTTTAAAAAGAGCTCTCTTTAGCATTTTTGTAAGAAATATGAATGAACAATGAAAGTTAAAATGAAAGAAAACAAAATAAGCAAAATTAGAGGAGAGTGGAAGAAAATAGAATGGTAAAGAAAAAACTTAGAAAGCAAGGAGAAACAGAAGAAAATAAAGAGGTGAGGAAAACAGAAGAGAAGACTGAAAAACAAGGGAAGGGGGAGAAAATAACAAAAAATGGAGAACATTGGGGCAAGGGCGGAAAGTAGAGAAGAGAAAACTGTGGGAGGCAAGACATCTGGTAGGGTCAATGTCTTCTGCCTGCCAAGGAGCTCACAAGGTAGGGGGTTTGAGGGTGGGACACCCAGACCTAAATGAAGTTCTTGTGGGCCTCGATGCTGTCTAGGGTCAGAGCACCAGATCTAGAAGTAGCTTCTGCTGACTCAGAGCGTGGTTTATGTCAAAATGTGTTTTTCTGGATGGAATTCTTTTGAGCTCAGTGGGCAGCTGCAAACAGGGCAGCAGGTTATGAACGTCTTTCCTGCTTGCTTGTTCAGGGGTGTTTCCAGTGCTTCCTGCTTGTTGAAACTTGTCAACTGGCATCTCATCAATTCCTCAAGCCTTGTTTTTGACTCGTGCTTTCAATATGTCTTGATCTTCTTGTGGTAATCTTGGTGCTTGTTCATAGGCTACCTCCTGCAATGGTGGACTAGTTCTTTTTAGTACAGTGACTCTGTATTCTTTCCATCTTCTTTTGATATTTTCGGCATCCTTCAATATTTTACCCATGGAACAAGGAAGGCCAAAAGTGAATTGATGGGGGTGAATGATGGTGTTAGCAAAGCATATTGAATCTACTATGTTATTGTCAGGTGTCTTTGGGTCAGTTCCGACCCATAGTGACTGTGAAACACTGCTCAGTCCTTGCACCATCTTCCAATTATTCTGATACTTGAGCCCATTGTTGCAGCTGCTGTGTGACTCCATCTGGCTAGGGGTCTTCCTCTCTCTCTCTGTCCCTTCACTTTACCGAACATGATGGCCTTCTCCAGGGACGGTCTCTCCTGACAACATGACCAAAGAATATCAATGAAGGCTCACCCTCCTTGCCTCTAAGGAAAACTCTGGCTGTACTGCTTCCAACACCGATCTGTTTGTCCTTTTAGTAGTCCATGGTACTTTCATTATTCTCCACCAGCACAACATGCAAGCACATAAATTCTTTGGCCTTCATTATTCAATGTCAGCTTTCACATGCATATGAGGCAAGTGGAATACCATGGCTGGGGTCAGGCACACCCTAGTCCTAAAAGTAACGTCCTTGCTTTACAACATTCTAAAAAGGTCTTGTGCAGCAGTTTACCCTAGGCAACCCACCTTTCAATCTACTTCCCTGAGCAGAGATTGGCAGTCCATGTTATCTTCAATATTCTTCACCTGTTCCCTAATTCAAATGCATTGATTCTTATTTGGTCTTCTGTATTCAGTGCCCAACTTTCACTTGAATACGAGGTCATTGAAAACATCGTGACTTGGGTCATGCATACCTTAGATCACAAGGAGCATCCTTACTTTTCAACACTTTAACGAGGTCGTATATATCAGATTTATTCAATACAAAGCATCATTTGATCTCAAGACTGTTGTTTCGATGAGAATTTGTTGTCAACCCAACTTTCCACTTTTTCTTCGTTTATCAGCATGCTACCTATTAGTCCAGTTCTGGGGGGTTTGTTTTATTTACATCGAGTGGTAATCTGACACATAAGGAAAGACAAAAATAAAAACAAAACAAAGAAAACAAAAGAAAAATTAACGGGGCACATAAAACAAATAAATAGAAGTAGAAGATAGAATATTATGCAAAGTCACTGAATGATGTCTAGAATCTTGATTCCCATGGAAGTTAAACCAAGGGAAGAAAAAGGCAAGGCCAACTGTAGTCAGAATCTTTAGACTCAATGCCTATTTTTCCATGTCTCTTGGTAAAAATCTTTATCAGGTGATGATAGGCATCTCTGAAGGTCCCCTGCCTTAAGGTAGTTCATTATTCAAAGGTCACATTGCTCCTACCACATGATTCCACCCATGACCCACACTAACTTGCATAGTAATGGACACATCTTCCCCAAGCAAAAGATTTTAATGATTTTAATTGGTATGATTTTGCCATTTTTTTAAGATTGTGGCAGATATGTATGTAACACACCTTTTGGCATTTCAACATTTTTCACATGTACTACTCAGTGACCTTAGTCATGTTTTTCATGTTGTTTAACCATCGGTAAATTGTATTTTTAATTTCTAAATTTCAACATTAATGCCACTCTAATCTTACCTCCATTCAACATTCTGCTTCCAAACATGTAATGTAGCCTAATTCCCTCCCTTCATCCTATCCATTAAGATGGTGATTGGCAAAAATAAAAGATGGTGATTGGCTAATGTTATAAATTGAAATTTGTGCCCACCAAACCAAAGATCAACCATTTGTCTCTTGTTTTGTCATACTGTAGTGACATGTGGGTTGCTGTGATTCCGGAAGTTATGTCACTAATATTTCAAAAACCATTGGGGCACCCATAGTGAACATGTTTCAGTGGAACTCCAGGCTAAAAACAGACTATGGAGAAGCAATTGGTTACCCATCTCAGAGGAAATAACCGCTAAAACCTTATACATAGCAAGGAAATATGATCATATACTAAAGACCTAATTAGTGGAAATAGAACATTATAGGAGATAGTGCCTGAGGATGAGATCCTTGGTTGGGAAGGCACTTGAAATGTGACTAAAGAGTAGCTACTTTCTCAAAATAGAATTGATCATGACGATGTAAATGGAGCAAAGCCTGTGGGAGCAGAATTTTTGAGATCTTCGTTTGCTGGGGGGAGGAGGGTGCAACTGAGGGTGAGAAGAAACAGCTGCATAGATCTACTAATAATCAAAACTTACAATGTATGTACTTTGAAGTTATAAAGAATGAAATGAAATACATAAAGGCTGATATTCTAGGTGTTAGTGAATGGAAATGTACTGATATTGGCCATTTTGAAACAGACAATCATAGAGTTTACTAGGCTGGGAATGACAAAGTGAAGAGGAATGATATTGAATTCAGTATCAAAAAGGATATTCCGGCTGAGCCCTGGTGGTGTAATGGTTGTGTGCGGGACTGCGGCCCACTGGGATGGAGGTTCAATTCCAGCAGAGGTTCCACCGGAGCAAAGGCTGGGCTTCCTATTCCCACCAACAGAGGGAAGTGATGCCCCCCGGAAAAAAAGGATATTCCAAGGTCTATCTATGAGTACAGTATTGTGAGAGAATTTTATCTGTCCACCTTCCAGAAAATTCAATCAATACAATTATTCAAATTTATGCATCAATCACTAAAGCTAGTGGTAAATAAAAATTGAAGCATTCCACCAAGATCTTCAGTCTGGAATTGATCAAGCAAGCAATCAAGATGCATTGATAATCATTAAAAATTGGACTGTAAAGGTTGGAAACCAAGAGGAAGAAAAATATGGTCTTGGTGTTAGAAACAAATCTGGAGACTGCATGATAGAATTTTGCAAGACTAACAATGTGTTCATAACAAACACCTTTGTTCAACAACACAAAGAATTATACACACAGACTTCTCCAGAAGAAATACATATAAATCAAATTGACTAAATCTGTGGTTAGATATGATAGAATTGCACAATACCAACAGCTCAAGCCAGGTCAGGGTCTGACCAAGAAAGAGACCATCAAGTAAATGCTCAGATGTACATTCAGGCTATAGATGACGAAAATGAAAGCAAGTCCATAAGAGCCAAAATGTGACCTTTAGTCTAACCTATGTGAATTTTGAGAACACTTCCAGGACAGATGGAACACTTAACGATGAAAGACCTAAGAGGAATATCAAGAACATTTCTGAAGAAAGCAAAAGGTCATTATAAAAGACAGGGAAGAAAGAAAAGATCAAAGTGGACATCAGAAGAGACTCTGAAATGTACTTCTAATCACAGAATAACTGAGGCTAATGGAATAATTGATGAAGTCAAAGAGCTGAACAGAGCATTTCAAAGGGCAGCTCAAGACGTCAAAGTAAAATAAATATTGTAGTGAAATGTGCAAAGACCTAGAGTTTGAAACCCAAAGACGACAAGCTCAGCATATCACAAACTGAAAAAACTGAAGAAAAATTCAAGCCTAGGGTGGACTTTTGAATGACTGAATGATTCCATGGGGAAAATATTGAATTATGCAGGAAGAGTCCAAAGATGGAAATAATACACAAAGTCACTGTACCAAAAAAATAGTTGGCATTTAGCCATTTCAAGAGACAGCATATGAGCAAGATACTGAAAGAAGAGGTTCACGCTGCATTGAAAGCATCAGCCAAAAACAAGATTCCAGGAATTAAAATGGTCCAACAAACTAATGAAGCACTGGAAGTGCTTGTTAGTGCCAGGAAACTTGGAAAGCTGTCTTGAAACGATTCATATTTGCACCATTCCAAAGAAAGGTGACCCAACAGAATGCCTATGCAGATTTTGTACATGGATCCAAAGGCAGTTGTGTGATCAAAACAAGGGAATGCTGCATGCCAAAACAAGGGAATGCCTAAAATCAGGACAGGTGTGTGTCAGGGCTGTATCCTCTCATCATACTTATTCCATCTGTATGTGTAGCAAATAATCAGAGAGCCTAAATGATATGAAGAAGAATGAGGTATCAGGATTCCAAGATGGCTGGCTTGTTGATAACCTTTCATATGCAGAGAGCACAACCTTGCTTGCTGGAAGTGAGGGCAACTTGAAGCACTTGCTGGTGAACATCAAGGATTGCAGCCTTCATTATGGAGTACAACTCAATGTGAGGAAGAGCAAAATCTTCACCACCGAACCAAGAGGTAACATCGTGCTATATGGAGAAAAGACTGAATTTGCCAAGTATATTGTCCTGCTCGCCTCCACAATCAATGCTCATGGAAACAGTAGTCAAGAAATCAAACAATGAGTTGCATTGGGAAAATCTGCTATACAAGATCTCTTTAGAGCATTGAAAAGTCAGGATATTACATTGAGGCATAAGGTGTGCCTGACTCAAACCGTAGTATTTTTCATTGCCACATACACATGAGAAAGTTGGGATATTGAACAAAGAGGACTGAAGAAGAATTAATGTGTTTGAATTGTTGTGCTGGAGAAGAATATTGGAAATACCATCAACCGTTGAAAGACAAACAACTCTCTCTTGGAGGAAATACAGCCAGAATTCTCCCGAGAGGCAAGGCTAACAAGACTCCGTCTTACACACATTGGGCATTTTGTGAGGGGAAACCAGTCCCTGGTGAAGGACATCGTGCTTAGGCAGCATAAAAGAGAAAGCCCCTCAGTGAGATGGACTGACACCGTGGCTGCAACCAGGGGCTCACGAATAGGAGCCATGGTGATGATGGTGCAGGCCTGGGCAGTGTTTTCTCTGTTGTACAGAGGATTTCCATGAGTCAGAACCAACTTGGTGGCACCGAACAACAACAGCAGTGAAAGATCAGTGGAAGTCATAAGCTCTGTGACGGTAACTTTGTTGAAAATGGGGGTTGTGACTGGACGTGTATGGATCCTAAACCCTTCTGAGTTGTGTCTTATGCAAAATAAAAATACCTGTGAAGAGACACACACTGGGGGAATGATAGAAACGATATGATGGTAGAGGGGTGTGCATCTATGAGCCCAGGGATGCCAACGATTGGTGGAAGTTTCTGAAAACTACACAAGGCCAACAAGGACCTTCTCTTAGAGCCGATGTCCTCATTTGCATGTTTAGTCTCCGGAACAGTGAATCACTTTAAAGTGATTGTTCTTTAAAGCCACCGACTGGAGATTGTTTTGCTATACAAGTGCTAAGTAACTAAGATAGTTCCTTGGATATGGGTGGTTTCGCCATTGAATGTGGGCAGACCATTGATGTTTTAGGCACTACAGAACTTGTGGTAAATTGGAAGTCTAGGACCTCTAGAGCAAGGTTCGTCCAAACAACGGAGAAGAAAGGTGGAGATATCTGGATTGGAACTTAGAACACAGCATTAACTCTAAATCTCTACCGTGAACTGGAAAATGAGTGCTTAGTGGACACAGTATTTGAATGTATGTCCTCCTCAATGAAAACCCTGGTGTCTTGAAGCTTGCCAACGTGTCAAGTTGTCAGAAGTTCTAGGAGGCGGTGATTATCATGGTCTGGGTTCCTGCGGTGGTAGCACTCGAATCGATGATTCTCCTGTATGTAGCTGATTTGAGAGGTGGTCTAGGGAAACAGCATATGGAAGGCAGGAAGGGAAGATAGCCAATGAATGGTGTGGTATCAAACTTATTCTCACTTCTAACCTGCCACATGGGAGGGCAAAGCAGGGTTAGGGACCATGGAAGGCAAAGAAATGCAGGTTTGGGCAAGGGAAAATCAGGTTGGAATTACATCCAAGTGGTAAGGAGTGAGGGGACATAGGGAGGACACAGAGATATTAGCTCGATCTCCTTTCAAGTTGATCACAGGTGTTCACTTTGAGGGATCAGGTGTGGTCGTACAAGCGCTGCTGGCAGGCTGCATCTCTTCATTTGACACATCCTTTGGATTGAGGCAAAGGCATGGGTCTCCTAAAATGGTAAGTGCACTTTCCTGGAAATCCACCCAGGTTTGTTTTTATGCCACTTGCATGTTGTAGCACATTGCACATGTAGATATTGAACATCTTGTAAAGGCAGTCCTGGGGCCCAGCACCAGCCTGTTCACAGACCCATCTAGAGAACACCAGTTTGTTATTTTTTTCCCTTTAAACTGCATGTCACCAACAAAAGAAGCCCCCATGCTGGAAGTGGTGACCCTGGAAACCCTCACAGCAGGCTACAGACATGAGCTCCATGCCAGGAGAAGGGCAGCCTTCCTTTTGGGAGTGTGTCAGTGACACTGATGAGGCCTCAGGATGGGGAGGGTGGCTATTTTAAATCAGAAGCGATTGCTACCCATTTTGGTTGCCTGACTCAGAATGCCCCAGATACCTATTTGCATGGGAAGCAGTCCAGATTTGGGAAACAGACCATCTTGTAGAAATGGGTGTTTTGTCACTCTCCTGAACAGTGTGAAGTCAGGAAAATGGTGTGTGTGTGTGTGTGTGTGTGTGTGCGTTAGAGAATTCTACCATTTTGTCTCTCTGTGTCTTTCTTTATTGCCTGCACTTTCTTAAGGGAGCTGAGAAAAGTCAAAGGATTTTTCCCCCACCATTTTTTTTCAGAACCATCCAGCAGGAAAAAAGATAGCCTCCGATACACCTCGATTATTGTTTGCAAAAAAAACTAAGTCGTTTCATGCCATGATTTCTATATATTATGAATATGGGTTGGTAGAAATATGCTAGGTACCAAAAATCCTCCTTTGTGCTTGTTTTTGAAAACTGCTTCCTTTATTTTCCCTTGAAATATTGAAATGGTAAGCAAAAGTGCTTCTTTGCCATAGGCCTAATATGATGGACTGACTTGCTTTTAAATGTTTATATTTAGAAGCCATATATTTTTGATTATTGAAACTATTATTTTAGAACATATTGTTATGTGCTATTGAGTTATCATAGTTTTCTATCTCATTTTTCTACAGGAATTTTTGTTTATGGAATACACAAATTGCCATATAGCATATGCATACATATTAAAAATGAAAAGGAGAAGCACTCAAAATTCTAACAGGAGTTGCATATAATCACAGTGATATAATATTATGTAAAATACAATAAAAATATGATTTATTCCAAGGGCATATTTGGCAGAATACAAAGGTCATTGTTTTCTGATCCTAATTTTCAAGCTACTGGGTGACATTTACATTGTATATCATTAAGAGAATACACACATATATCATTTCTTTCTTAGACCCATTTCACATAAATTAGATGTCTCTATCATTTATTTGGATGATGAAGTATACTGTCTATATTAGGAATGTCACATAGCTCTCATACACACACACACACACACAAAGCTGGAGTAAATCAAGAAAAGTGAGACTAGAGAGTCCTGAGCTATTATAAAACAGAATCAGCAGCAGATTTCCAGCAACAAGACACAAGCAAGCTCATAAGTGAGACTTTCCCCCACTACTAACAGTGTAGACATGTTGAGCTAAATATATCCCTCCCTCAAATGATATACATATATGAGCTAAAAAAATACTGAAAGGGAAATCCTAAGTGCCAGACAGAGAAAAGGAAATCAAAGTCAGAGCCAGAGCTGTAAGGCCAAACAAATACCAGAGCAGACCATGAAGATTTCACACCCACATAGAGACCTCACAGGCTGGGAACTTGAGTCCTAACACCCATATGATATGGTGCAAGAAAGCTGGTATCTTAGCCAGCTGTCCCAACCACGTTCTGAAATGAGGCTAGGAGGGTTGCTAGGGAAACAATTCAGGCTCTGGCAAGTAACGAGAGAGCTAGAATCTGAGCCCTGGGGTGGGAGAAAACCCATCTCCAGGATTGCACTCTACTCGATGGCACATTGACACTACTGGTATGGTACCGGAAACACAAGGCAAATCCTCAACATCAAGAATAACAACGAAACTGAGTTAGAACCTCTGAAACTCCGAGAATCCCCAAGGGAAAGGAATTCACAATTATTCTGTAGGTCCATTCTACTAATGACTCACAGAAGCCCTTCAAAAACATGTTGAAGATGAATTTACAATAAAAAGATAACTTTGTGAAAACTGAAGGCATTGTGAGGGAAGGTTTGAAATCAGACCAAGCAAGAGTATCAACACCCCGAATGTGTGTAGAATAGAATAATCTTAATAAGACTATAAACTCTGTAATGTGATTTCCAGCATTGTTCCTATGTTTTCCAATTTCCAAGGCTCTGTTTACCGATTGCTTTTCTTTGGTTCCAACTTTTGTTTTCCAATCCCTAGTAATTAAGTGTACATCTTGATTGTGTGCTTGACCCCTTCCAAGTTGCAGACATTGTGTATTTTGAATTATTGAAGAAATAAAAGAGAGACGACCAGCCAAAATGAAAGCCAAAAGCAATGAGACAAGAGAAAAATGACTTGAAGAAAACCAAATAGAGTGTCTAATGAGAAACACAGAATTGTGGGAATCAGTAGATAGATTAAACAGTTATCTAGTCAAAAATGAAAAGAAAGTAAATAAATGAGATGGTTGTTATGAGGAAATAATCCCAAATGTAGCAGAAAGAAACTGAGTAACAGCTAGTGTGTGTGATGAGTGAAGAGATTAATTATGGAAAAGCGGTTCAGAGATTTAAAGGAAGTGTCAGCATCACATGAAGTTGCAGAATGGAAAAATACTGGGAAATGGGGGAGGGGCAATTATACAACAGATGATGACTGAAAAATTCCAAAAGTGAAAAAATTACGTGATTTTTTAATTAAAAAGCAAATCATGCCCCAAACACGATAAAGAAAAGCAAATCTACTCATAAATAACTGTAATGAAACTATAAAACACCCAAGATAAAATGTTTTGAAAATGATGGCAACAAATGTACAAATGTGCATGACACCATGCATGTATGCATGGATTGTGATAAGAGCTGTATGAGCCCCCGATAAAATGATTAAAGGAAAAAAAAACACCACCCTAGATAAGGAAAGAAATGTCAAAAGAAATAGAGTGGGAAAGATTCCACAAATAACCTACAAAAAAGCTATATAGATTATAATTCAGCTACATGGCCAAGCAAAAGATGTATGAGAAGATCCCAGATAAAGTGGTAGAAAATGTGGAGCAAAAACCCCCAATCATGCTATGGCCATTAGTCACCCCTCAGATCTGGAACTGAACTTACTCATGCATTCCAAGAATCAACCAACCATGTAAGATCCAAAGAGCAGCATTTACCCCAGAACAAACTACAGAGCAAGGATTAGGAACGGGGGGAATGGTGACAGAATATACTGTCAGAAGAATGAACAGATCTGATTTGAAAGAAGTATGGCCAGACCTTCAATGAGATAGCTTGACACAGTAGCTGGAACCAGGGGTTCACATATCACAATTGTGAGGATGGTGCAGAACTAGACCGCGTTTCATTCTTGTGTGTGTGTGTGTGTGTGTGTGTGTGTGGCATCACTGCCCTGGTGGGAGTGGGAAGCCCAGCCTTGCTCCTGGAGAGCTGCTGCTGATTTGAACTGTCAACCCTGTGGGCCGCAGTCCCGCATACAACCACTAGGCCACCAGGGCTCAGCTGACCGTGTTTCATTCTATGGTATACACTAGACGTTCATGGTGAGTTGAAAGTGACTCAACAGCTACTAACATAATGACAAACCAAACATCTGTCTCGCAATCAATCAATCCATCTTTGAGGATGAAGTCTACTGGACTGTAAGGGAACATCGTGGCCTTGGAGTCCCTCCGCGCACACAGTGCTATCGCCCTCTGACAAGCTCTCAGCATCCACTCCTCGGTTGCTCCTCCCTCGAGTACCATCCTGTTTCTCTCTCTACCTCTTTTCTCCTTTCTCCTCCCCTCCTTCCTCTTTCCCTTCTCCTCCCCCTCCCTCTGTTCTGCCAACTCCTCCTCCTCTCTTTCTTCCAGTCCCTGCCCCACAAGCTCTGCTGCCTTCATTAACAATGCTTACTGGTACCGGATCCCTTGAACACCTCGTGGTCACACAGGCTGCTGTGCTTCTTTCATGTGGGCTTTGATGCTTCTGAGCTAGATGGCCGCTTATTTACCGTCAAGCCTTTAAGACACCAGAATCTATATTATATTGTAAATGAGGGGGAGTACAGGTGGGGAACCCAAAGCCCACCTGTAAATAATGGACTTACCCTTCCAGAGGGGTTGCAGGGAGGAGACGAACCAGTCCGGATGCAGTATAGCAATGATGAAGCATACAACTTTCTTCTAGTTCTTCAATACGTCCTCCTTCTCACTATCACGATTCCAGTTCTACCTTACAAATCCGGCTAGACAAGAGGATGTACACTGGTACAGAGAGGAGCCAGAAACATGGGGAATTCAAGACAGGCGATCCCTTCAGGACCAGTGGTGAGAGTGGCGATACTGGGAGGATGGGGGGAAGGTGGGGTAGAAAGGGGGAATCAAATGTAAGTATCTACATATAACCTCTTCCCTCGGGTATGGACAATAGGGAAGTGGGTGAAAGCAGACATGGGACAGTGTAAGATATGACAAAGTAATTATTATTTATAAGTTGTCAGATGTTCATGAGGGAGAGGGAGTGGGAAGGGAGGGGAAAATGAGGAGCCGATGCCAAGGGCTTAAATAGAAAGCAAATGTTTTGAGATTGATGAGGGCAATGGGTATACAAATGACACACAAAGGACTTACGTATTGATTGCAATAAGAGTTGTATGAGCCCCCAATAAGATGATTTAAGAAAAAATAAAGGGGAAAAAAAAGAATGCTCACTGGGTCACATTAGTGAGAAAAGAGGGGGAGAAACCTGTTTCCTACTGTTGCCCTCTGTGGGGGCCCACGTGTGAGGCTGGCTGGCTGGGCTCAGGGGCACATATCTCGGGGTGGGGGGTCTCTTAGAGGTGGGTGTAATGATGTCCAACCTATCTCAGGTCAGATAGTGATCATATGTTCATGAATCTTAATGGGGGATGCCTCTAACCCAATCCCCAATCCAAGGATCAAATATGCCCTGACACAAGGTTATGAAAATTCTACTGGGCTGTCTACCACAGAGAATGGAACCAACAGACTCATGGGAAAGGGAAATACCTGGCTTGAATACCCCCTGGAGGAGGAGACTGTGAAGTCCAATTTAGTCTAACACTTTCATATGTTGATGTCTCCTTTCCTTAGAATGACATCTACTAGGAAACAAAAGCACCATGTCAAAGCCAGAGAAGGATTGAGGAAGAGACAGAAAAGAAAACCTTTCCGTCTTAATCCCTTTTTCATTTTGAACAAGAGATCCGCTTTTCATTTTGTCCTGGGGCCACAAATCATGTAGCCAACCCTGCATCTCATGAAAAACTCAAATACGGGAATAGCTGCTCTGCCCCTAGCACGCCTGCTAGATGCTTCCACATGTGTGCTTTCATCAGATTATCCTGGTAACCCTGCCCTACTGTCACTGCTTTCGAGCTCACGGAGGGCAGCCTTCAACAAGATGATGATGCACAGAGACAAACTCAGGTTTATCCGTTTTCCTGGGGAGCATTGTAAAATGTTCCTGCGAGTGGAAAGGATGCAGGCTTTAAGTCTTCAATACTAGCTCTCCTCAATTCTGCTCTCACATGACAATGTGTAAAGATTTTTCTTTCAAAAAAGAGTTCTTGGACAGACGTGTAAGAGCTCTTGCTTTTTGAGGCAAGGGAGGATTGGCAGGGCACATTTACCAAACCAGATCCAACCTCTTTGCCATCTAGTCTATTGCAAATCGTAGTGACCCCATACAGTAGAGGTAAGTTATCCAATAACTGTCCAACTTTTATCTTGTTGGTGCTGCTGTGGACTATTTCCATTTCTGTACTTTATCCTCTTTTCAGATTTTTAATTTAATATTCTAATATCTTACTAAGTTTTATTCTTAAACTCAGTTCAACCCACAGCTCTCAAGTCAAATCTGCCTCATGGTGACAGGTACCCTGCAGGACAGGGGAGAACTGTCCCTGTGGGTGTCTAAGTCACCTCTGTGGACATCTGAAGAAGAATCAGTACACTTGAATTGCTGGAGAGGAATCTTGAAAGTCCCATGGACTTGCAAATGAACAAACCCATCTGTTTGGGCAAAAGTACAACCTGAATGATCCCCAGAGGCCAGGATGGTGAGACTTCATCTCATAACCTTTGGGCAGAATGCCTGAAGAGACCAGACTCCAGAGGATGCTGTCATGCCTGGTAAAGTAGAAGGGCAGTGTTCAAGAGGAAGACTTTTCACAAGATAAATTGCCACAAATATATGAACAACAGGATCTGGCAGTATTCTATCTTGTTGGACATAGGCTTGCCGTCGGTTGGAACTGGGGCTCTGGCACTAGCAGCAGTCATACAGAACAGAGTGGAACTGCCTCACAGGGATGGCCACTGACTTCCCAGGTAGATGCTGAGCACGGAACCACCAGGAATCTTTACCAAATGCAAAATGAGTGCTGCAAGATCAAATGACTAGATCGACATTGGTGTAGGAATGACAGAGCAAAGACTGGCTACCCTGCCCTTCACCTACTTGTCTGAGTTTTCTGGTGCTGCGATAATAATAATGCCACAGATGGACAGCTTTAACAAACAGAACTATTCTCTCTCAATGAGGAGGCTGGGAATTCGAATCCAAGGGAAGATTTTTTCTTCTGGGTTGGTTCTGGATTCTCATTTCCTTTCAATAGCTGTGTCCCTTAGAGATCCTTTATGTGTCTTGACAGCAATCTTACCCTGGGTATAAGAGTTCCTTGGCATAGAAATCCCAGATCCCAAGGACTTGCTTCATCGCTGGCTCTTTTTTCTAGGTAGTACTGAGGTCTCCTCCTGCTCACTTCTCTGTCATTTGAAAGAGAAAAGTGAGATGCAAACCATATCCCAAGGAAGCTCCACTGACTCTGGATGAGGTTGTGACCTCAGGAAGGGGGATGACTTACGTAAGTAAGGGGGATGCATCCCACAGTAATCCTGCCTAATTAGTACAACAAAGAAAAACCTAATCCTCTTGAGCACAGCTTAATCCTACCTCATTAATGGCTGGCAAAGGTTGTTAGTGACCCTATCTATAGGTTGTTTTTTGTTATGTTTGAGCCTATTATTGCAGCCACTGTATTTATCTGTCTTCTTGGGAGGGTCTCTCGCTTTTTTCACTGACCCGCTATTCTCTCCAGCAAGATGTCCTTTTCCAGGAACTGGTCCCTCCGGAGAACGTGTCGAAAGTACAAGAGCACCCTGCTTGTACTCTCCCCATGCTGATCGCTTTGTTCATCTGGTAGCCCATGGTACTTTCAATATTCCTCAGCAGCATCATAATGAAAATAAATCAATTCTTCTTCATGTAAAGAAACCAGGAGTCCTCACAACTGAACCAACAAACAAGAGCATGATCAAAGGAGAAAGTGTTGCATGTGGCAAGGCTTTCTTTTTCCTTGGATTCACAGCCAATATTCTTGAAAGAGATGATCAGGAAACCATACAAAGTTTCCTCTCCATGCTCCCTGTTTCCAACCTCCCTTTCCGAATCCCCTCTCTGTCTTTTGTCCTAGGCGAAATACTGCCCTTTTGCCCTTAAGTGGTTGGCTCGTTGTTGTAACGTAGGAGTGGGTTCAGTTCCACATCTGAAGGGTGATTAATAGCCATAGTCTTGGGGTTCCACCAATCTCGATCTGACCAGGAAGCCGACACTTAAGATTTGGGATTTGCTCAACATTTTTCTACTACTCTAACCAAGACCTTCTAATGAGACCCTTTTCAGATCCATTCATAGGGGTAGCCAAACCCCATCTAATTCTTCTGATTATGGAGGCTGATGCTTGTATGGACCATTCGTCCTTTTGACTAAATATTTCCACATATCTTCCCTCTAGATGGGAAGAAGCCAACGGTTGTATCTCAGATGACTGCTCTTGAGTTTTAAGACTTTAGTTGCTACTCGCCAAAGTCAGATGTAGAACAATCGATCTTGTGCCCCCCCCCCGTTGATGATCCTAAACTCCAAGTCCACTAATACATGCCTTTGATGAGTTTGATTATGTTTAATAGGTTTCCACAAGGTTGTCTCCTGTATGTTTTACCACATTCATGCTTGTATTTTCAGCAAAGCTAAATACACAAATACAAATATCCTGTCAAATTTATATATATTTGTGTGTATACTCCCACTCTCCTGCCTACACCTGTTCAGCCTGTGTATATATCTAAGTACCTACTTGGAAACCATCACTATTGCTGGCTTGTGTATAAAAACAGTATTTGGTTATCTTGCCTTTAACTCTTGCAAACCTCCCTGTGTCTTGTACTGTTTTCATAAGTTTTTGCTAACCTTCCTTTATGTTGCTGTGTTTGTCCAGCTAGACTAGATAAATAAATTCATAAGCATACATGTGTACATATGAAAGAGATTTATATGAAAGAGTAATTGTATATTGAGAAATATCTCAATCCAAATCAAGTCCATAATTCCGGTACTAGACCATATGTCTGATATCCACCTATAAATACCTCTGTAGACTCAAGCAAAACATGCAGTGATGCCAAATGCAGGAAGATCTCAGGCCAGAGGGTGGAAAGTCTTGTGGATCCAGTGACAGTGGAAGCATCTCAGCACTGGCAGGGGTTTCCACATGGCTTCTCCAGTTCCAGGCCTCTAGCGTCATTCCATGTGTCTTGTCAGAAAGCATTTCTTACAGGGAGTGAGGGTGTGTCCTACCTCCAATGAGTTATTTATGTCCTTAGGGCCTCCAAATGAAGCCATCAAACTATGACCTCATTGACAGGCTAAACTCCACCCTTCACTCTTAAGTTTCAAATTGACAACACATCAGTTGCCTTTCCCTTCACCCAAGTTAACATTTGTCTATCCTATAACCTGTGCCTTTCTCCCCTCCCTTCTTTTCCCACCTTACTGACCATCACAGAATGGTGTGTGTGTGTGTGTGTGTGTGTAACTTTTCTTAACTCTTTTGTAATAGTGGTGTCACTCAATAGTTGTCCTTTTGTGATCGCCTCATTTCACTCAGTATAATGTCTATCATGTTCATTCATTTTATGAAGTGCTTTGCAGATTCATAGCTATTCTTTATCATTGCATAGTACTCCATTGTGAGCATAGAGAAGAATTTAGCATCGGGATTAGAGGAAGGTGCATCAACAACCTGTGATATGCAGCCACAACTTTGCCTGCTGAGAGCAAGGAGGACTTGAAGCGCTTGTTGATTCAGATCAAGAAGTGCAGCCTTACATGGGGATTACCATGCAATACAAAGGAGACCAGAATCCTCACACCTGGATCAACTGACAACATCATGAAAGATGAATCAAATAGAGTTGGCTTGGATCCAATGTCAATTCTCATGTGAGCAACACAGAAGAAACTAAACAACATATTTGCAGTAAGAAGATCTGATGTACACGACTTCTTCAAAATGTTGAAGACTAAAGTGCACCTAACCAAAGCCAGGGTAGTTTCAATTGCCTTCGGTGTATGTGAAAATTGGATGTACGAATGAATAAGAAAAACCGAAGACAAATAAACACATTTGAATTGTGGAGTGGGCAAGGGATATTTTAAAATATTATGGACTGACAAATGAACAAATAAACATGCCTTGGCAAATTACAGGCAGAATGTGCCTTCGAAGCAAGGTCAGAAAGGCTTCTTCTCATGTACTTCAGACGTTATCAGAAGCCATCAGGCCCTGGAAAAAGACATCTTGCTTGGTAAAGTGAAGGGTCAGGAAAACAGAAGAAAACTGGGAGGAAATGATTGACACAGTGACTGCCACCATGAGCTCCAATATAACAACCATTGTGAGGAGGAGCAGGATCAGGCAGAGTTTCATACTGCAGGGCAGTCACTCTTAGTCAGAACCAATCTGATGGCACCTACCTAACACCACTCCATGTTTATTTATCCATTTTTCCTCTAACAAACATGTAGCTCATTTTCATCCTTTCGCTATTGTGAAGGGCTGTGATGAACTTGGGTGTGCAGATCATGATTTGTGTCTTGGTGCTTATTTTGCCGTGCATCAGTATTGACTGGATCGTAGTAAAATATACCAAGTAGGGGCATTGATGGGTCATAGGATGTTTCTATTTCCAACACCTTGAGGACGTTCTCATATAATTTTCTATCCTGATTACACAATTTATATCCCCACTTTCCCCAAACTTTTATACTATATATATTTTAATTTCACTATCACTATTGTGGTGAGGTGATATCTCATTGTGTTTACATTTGCATTTTTGAATGGCTAATGATCATGAGCATTTCTTCATATGTTAGTAAACTACCTGAATAGTTGCTTTGTTGAAGTGTTTGTTCATATCCTCTTGCCCATATTTTAATTGGGGGTCATTTGTCATTTTCTTATTGAGATATTGAAACTTTCTATAAAAGTTACAGATGAGTCCCATGCCCAATAGTTCATTTCCAAAAAATATTTCCAAGTCTGTAAGTTCACTTTTTACTCTTTTGGTGGAATGTTTTGTTGTATACAAATATCTAGTTTTTAGCAGATTCCCAGTCATCTTTTATGCTTTCTGCTGTTTATGTGTTTCGCCTGTATGATAGTGTATTTATGCTTTGTATTAAGGGCTCTAAATTTGTCCATATTTTTTCATTGATTTTTTTTATAGTTTTTTTCCCCAACAGTTTGATTGGCATGTAATTCACATGTCATACAATTCAATTGTTCAATCACATCAAGAAGACTAGTATCATAATCTCCACAATTGGTTTTAGAACATTTTCTTCATTCTTGTACTCACTGTTATTAGCTTCCATTCCCCCCCCCCACCTCCCTGCCATAGCCCCAAGGAACTGTTCATCCAGTTTCTGTTGTTATAGATTTATCTATGCTGCATTCCATATACATAAAAACATTAAAAACAAAACAAAAACCAACAACTAGAACAACGTAAAATCTCAAATTAAAAGAAAGCAGAAAATATTTAAAATGAAAACAAGTTTAAATGGATCATAAGGGCAATCGACTGACTGGGTGTTAAATTTTAACCTAACTGCATTTGCCCCCATTCGCTGTCCAATGCCTTCTGCATGAGAGCAAAGCTATTTACTTCCCTGGTCCCTGATCAGGTCCTTCGCCAGGGCTTCATTCCACATGTATTTTCCCTTCATCTTAAAAAAAAAACACAAAAAACAAAAGCAGAACAGAACAGAATAAAAACTGAAACAGCTTTCAAAAGGGTCCAAAGGGGTATCAAGTGAAAAAAAAATATTAACTTTAAAATGCTCTCTGTCTGAAACTTGAAATTTTCACAGGAGTAGAATTTTTTACACATTTGTTCATGTAGAATACCTGTCGATAATTCTTTTTCAGTGATACTTCTGCCTCATTTTTCCTACCAACGTTATACTTGCCTTGTAAAACGACTTCAGGGGTTTCCCATTGTTTTCTATAGTCTGGAATAATTTGAGTAGAATTCACGTTAGCTCTTCTCTGGATGGTTGGTCAAGTTTGCTAGTGAGGCCGTTTGGACAGAGACCTTTTCTTGTTGGGAGTATTTTAAATGACTTGCTCAATTTCTTCTATTGATATGGATATGTTCAAATGTTCTACTTCAGTTAGAGTTAGCTTAGGTAAGTAGTATGTTTCTAGGAAGTTGCACATTTCTTCTCAGTTTTCAAATTTGTTACATTTGTTTTATTCTGTTATTCTCCTTTCATTTCACTTGGTTCTACTGTGATGTCACCCATTTCATTTCTTATTCATGTTATTTAAATCTTCTCCTTTGATTTGCCAGTGGTTTATTGATTTTTTTAAATTCTGTCAAAGTGGTTTGTCGATTTTGTTCACTCAAAGAATCAAATTGTTCATGCTTTCTATTGTGTCTCTGTTTTCTAATTCATTGATGTCTGCATTAAGCTTTACTATTTCTTTTTGTCTGTTGTTGACTTATTTTACTGTTTTTTCCCCTAATTGTTGGAGATGCTGGGTTAAGGTGTTGATTTGGGTTATTTTTCTCTTTGATGTGTGCATTCATTGCTATAAGTAACCCTCTGCACATGCTGTTGCTGTCTTTAAATGGTTTTAATTAGTATCCTATATTCAAGGATTTTTTTTTTATTTCTTCAGAGATCCAGGTGTTCTTTAAAAGGATCCTATAAACTTTCTGTATACTTATTTTTCCCTTGATTAGTCTATTGTTGATTTTTAATTTTTTACATTGTGATTTGAGAAGATATTGTTTTCAATAGATTGCTTTGTGGCTTAGTATGTAATTTATTCTGGAAAATGTTCTGTCTGTGCTTGAAAAGAGTGTATGTTGTGCTGCTGTTGAGTGGAATGTTCAGAATGTGTCTACGAAGTCAATGCAACTTTATTGAGTTTCTTTCTTGTTTTATTCCTCAGAAAAAGTGGTATATTACAGTCAGGACTATTCACTAGAGAGGACTACTGAGGAGTCCTCTCTCTTCAATTCTGTAAAAATTTAATGTATTATGAGGCTTTTTCATTGGGTGCATAGATATTTATTCTGGTTATATCCTCTTGTTCAATTGAACCTTTAATCATTATATAGTGTCCTTCTTTGTATCTTATGCTGGATTTTTGAAAGTCTATTTTTATCACAAATTAATACTGTCACTCCTCCATTTTGATATACTAAATCTTGATAATTTTCATCTTTTTATTTTGCTGAAGGTTACCCTGTAATTTATTTTCTTTTAGGTTATCCTGTAATTAATTAACTTACTTCCACATGTGAAATCCACTTGACTTACTCTCCACTTCAAGGTTCTATAACTACACTATTCCTTTTATTTTCTTTGTTAATTATCTTTATTACAAATTGATATCTCCATTTTCCTATTTTCAATCTGTGTGTGTTTTGCTTCTGATAATTCTCTATTTGGGTTGACTTCCCAGTCATATTATCATGTATGCTAATCTCAAGATGTTGGATACTATTGTTGAGTCACTGTCCAAAAATCCCACTGAGTATTTCTTGTAAGGCTGGTCTGGTTTTTAAAAATTCCTTTCATTTCTATTTGGAAATGTCCTCATTTCACTGTTGTGTTTGAGAGATCATTTGGCTGGGTATATTTTCTTGATTTTTTTTCTCTCAGAGTTTGATAAATGTCCTTCCATTGCCTTGTTGCCCACATTTCTGCGAATCAATCAGAGCTTCGCCCTTTGGCAACTTTCTGTAGATAATCTTTTGTTTTTCCTGAGCTATTCTCATGAGTTTTTCCTTGTCTTTGATTTTAGAAAATTTGATTATGATTTCTTGTACTTTTACCTGTTTGGAGATCACTTGGCTTCTTGACTGCTTATCTTCTAATCTTCCATAAGATGGAGAAAATTTCTTCCAACAACTCTACAATTTTCTCTATGCTTTTTGGTTTTTTTTCTTCCTATTCTGAACTTTCTATCATATATAACTTATTGCTCATGATGGTAGCCCACATAATTCTCAGGCTTTCTTCAGATATTTTTTATCTCTTAAAAAATTGCTGCTGGATCAGCTTAGTATTTTCAAGGGCACTAAATAGACCTCACTTTAATTCAATTCTACTCTTCTGCTCTTTCTATGCATTATCCATTTGAAATAGTAGCATTAATCTTCTGAATTCTGTCTTTGTATTATTTCTCATTTTTCAATTATTTTGTTCTTGTACTGCTTTCCTGACTTTTTCTGAAGTCCACCCCCCCCCCCGCCCCAATGGATTGTCCTTAATGTCTTCTGCAACTTTCTCAAGATTTTTTCCAAGCAACGAAAGTACATAAATTATCATTTTTAATATTGCCTTATTAGGTCATGTGAATGCTTTTTCTTTCTGAGAGTGTCTTCTGGCTCTGTAGATTAGTCACTTGTTTGAGACAGTCTATCTGGTTTCTTCAGGCATCTGTTGTTTCCATGGCAATGTGCTGATGTTGTTTTTGCATTGGTGGGCCATGGTTGCTGTCTACAGTTGTATGGGACAAAAATAGCAGGCAAAAATAAGCCAGTGCTGAGCCCCGGTGGCATATTGGTTGTGTGCAGGACTGCGGCCCACAGGGTTGGCAGTTCAAATCCAGCAGCAGTTCTCCAGGAGCAAGGCTGGGCTTCCTACTCCCACCAGGGCAGTGCTGCCACAAAAAAAGGAAGCCAGTAACTTAAAATGAAAAACAAAAGGATAGAAATGTAAAATCAGGTATAGAAATAAAAAGAAAATCTTAAGCAAAATGAGGCAGGCAGAAATGGAAACGTCAAAAGCGAAAGAGAAATAAGTTATCAGGAAAAGAAATGAGAAAGATGAGGAGAGAAAAGATGGACAAGGAAACCAGAGCAAGAACGGATAAAAACAACAAAAGGTTTTAAAAATAGAAAAGCAGAAAATGGAAGCAGTGCAGGATTCAGAACGGGGAAAACTCTGGAGGTCTGGAATACACAATATGGGCAAGTAACAATCATGAAACTCGGGTAGTTAGGGGAGTGGGATAAGGCATGGGAGGTCTATCGTTCACAGATTTAGCCCATTGAACTGTTATCTGAGCTCAGGGAGCTGATCTAGAAGTAGTTTGCCCGGGTTCAGGTGAGGTCTGGTGCTGGGGTGCTAGTTTCAAGGAACTCTTTAACGCCTTGAAGCCAGCTGAAGGCAAGGCAGGTGGTTATGGAAGGTTATGCTTGCCCAGAGTGGCCAGCAACAGGCTTCTTGCTCAGCACTGTGATTTTCAAGTACCTCCAGAGATAGGGAGCGTAAACTAAGAGACAATCCACAAGGGTGAGGCACTAACCTTAACCAGAGTAGGGCACATAAGAGGTTGCCAAGTATTGGATGTTGGGGCCAGTCACTCCTATCTATGGTCAACAGGAAGATGTGGTAAACCACGGAAAATCAACGACCAATATAGGTCTTTGAACTTGTTCTGAGCACACCGAGCTGATTATGGCTATGTTACCATCAGATCAGGAAACGATTCACTTATTTGTTTCCTCTCTGGCCACTGTTATTCAGCTTTGTCTCCTGCCTAGTTGGTATACAGTTCACTTCTCTATCTTTTCCTCTGGAGTCAGGGATCTAGGATTGCTATTCACGTTTCCTCTGATGTCTTTGTTGTAGATAGTCTGTTGTGTATCTGTTCAGTTCACCATCTTGCTGAAAGTCCCATGATCATAATTATTAAGACTCCTACTGCAGCCCCAGGGCCCATCCCTGTTCTCCTGGTAAGAAACCATCATCCCCAATAGTGTGTGTATTCTGTCTCTCTGATAGTTGGGCCTGGGTCCCCCCAGAAAGGTGAGCATGCTGGCAAGTACCTGCATCCTCACTGTTGCCAGGATGACCCGAACCCCCAGCATCTTCAAGAAGCATGTCCAATCCCACATGTGGCAGAGGCCATCCCTGTGTGGGCCCTGCTGCATTCCTTTCCTGTGCCAGAGCAACCCGTAATGAGGACAGAAGGACGTAGACCCACCTCAGCAACCGCTCGTTATTTCTCAGAGTCTCACACAGGCAGGAGAATTACTGGAGAGGAGAGCTAAGGCAGGAGAAATACCCCCCAGAAAAAGAGGACAGAGAGAAAGCTAGAGGCCAAGGGAAGGCGATAGAGCATCAGAGCGCTGCGTCGGGCACTCGGGGCCAGCGGCAAAAGAAACTGTGAGCTCCGTTGGATTCTTGCACCTAGAACACAGTGCCTTTCCCCTGAAGCATTTCCTCAGACTACCTCAAGAAGATGGCCACTGCTACTTGCCCATGAACCCGGTAAGTCCAGGATCCCCCTCCCCCCAGCCCAACAAACAGACATTCTTTGGAGAGACCCCCTATGTCCACAAGATATTTGTTGACTGTTGAGCGAATGGATGCGCATTAGAAATGGCTGACCCTGGCAGTAGTCAAATAGCATGATTCCGAGGAACAGGATAAAGGAAGCAAGTGTAAAGGCGACATAAGCTCAATCAGAGCAAGTGTGACTTCCAAAGCACGTTGTCTTGTTGTCCATACAGTAACTGGATTGGTCACCAAGTCAGTTAAAGCTAGGCATGGGCATATATTGGATATTTATGATCTCATTAAGTTAAGGCACAGAGTCATCCAGAGACCTTGTGAGATCGGACCTGTCTTTGGGTGCTGCCAACCAGAGTTTCCTAATGTCTTTATTGGGTCAAAAGTACCCTTGGTATATCATCTGCAATTTCCAGAAATTGAATCTCTTAATGGCATTTGAAAGCTCACAAAATCGCTGGCAAGGCAGTGGGGTGGGGCTTGGAGCTTGTGACCCTGTGAGCGATGCCTGTAGCACAGTGCACAAGCAGCTTCAGTGAAGGCTCCTGGACCACTGCCCTTTAGGGCAGACAGACCCTTTAGTGTGCACCATGAACCCCAGGCATTGAACACCAACATCTCTGCCATTGGTGCTTGCTGGACAGATGGTTCTTCTGCCACCACCTCCTCCAACCCCCATTCTCCATGCTACCCGCTGACACGCTATCTTAGCCCTTGATCATCAGAGACGAGTCTCTGTGCCAGCTGCCCACCTGCAAGGGAGGCTAGAAGAATACATTCTGGCTTTTCTGTTGAGGAGGGACACGTTCCAAACCTAGAAAGGGTTTCCAAAAGATTCAAAATGGCCCAACTTAAAATGTCCTTATAGTTGTGAGGAAACCTTAGTATGAAATCTGTCTAGAGTTTCCTGATTTCCACCTCATCTTTTTATAGCGAAATTAAAACAAATACACTTTCGTTTCATATCATTTCACTCCTGGCAACTTTCTAACAAACTTGCTGCGATCCTTTTTCATCAATTGATGTCATAGCTTAGATAATGGATCGTTTTCTTTCTTTTTTGGAGGGGGGGCATCACTGCCCTCTGTTGGTTGTGGGCTGCTCCTGAGAGCCACCGCTGGATTTGAACCGCCAAACCCATGGGCCGCAGTCCTACACTCAACCACTTATGCCAACGGGGCTTAGCCCCAGATCATTTTCTTTCATGAAGACTTTTTCTGATTATTTTTTCTTTTTCTAGATTCAGTGTTCTAATGCCAACTACCAACATAAATTGGTTTGGAAACTCCTTCGTGCATGCTGTGTTCCATACAGAATTCAGTCAATGGGGGCATTCCGAAATTTAAGGACACAGCCCCTCCAGCCTTGAGTAGGGCCAGATTCTAGACATCAGTATGAGTCTCATTGGCACGCACTGGCTAAGCCAGGACAAGCAAGGAAGTGGAGATGCATTTAAGGAGCTTCTGCAGGCTTCACTTATTACTGCTTCTGGAGTGAATTACTTTACAGTTAGTGTCTACCTGGGATTCCCTTTTGATACTGGAGCTCTTGGGTGAAGACTTGTCCCCTCCCCCAACTTAGGGGAAATCTGTTGTTGTTTTGTTCTCAATATAATCTTTTGTGGCTACCTCGGGCAAAAATGACTTACATTCCATCTAGCATGGACATTTGGGGGAATGAGTGAAAGGAGCACGATCCATATGGGCAACAGGTTTTCAAACTGGGACTGCTGGCAACCCTGTGGCATAGACTGCCCATACCATGGCCATCTTCTCCAACACTCGCAGAGAGACTTGCAAAGATTGCCCACATGGGAGATTCTGTCTTTTCTCTGTCATGGATGGTTTGCAGCGACAGACTGCCTGACATAGACCTATGAGGATAATACAGTCCCATCTCTGGTTAGTACAGTCCCATCTCTGGTAAGACTCTGTCCCTTCACTGTGAAACCAGCCCCTATTCTGGTTTCAAATCACTGAATTCTGGCATTTACTTAGGCTGTGCCAACCCAAAGGGTTGGAGGGTGATGGATATGACTTTCTCTATGCTTTAGAATGCCATACCCTGAGATTGCATTGTGTATTGTATAGTTCTGAGATTAATGAGGTGCAGCTGAACCAATAGTTCGAGGCTTCCCAGCCCAGGTGTCACACTGGGTGACTGAGTGAGCTTTCAGATGATTTCAGCCCTTGCCATCTGCATGCACCTGAGAGCTCCTAAGCCAAATCCTGCCCAACCAAGCCAATCCTGTGCTCCTGAGCCATAAAAATGGTGAGAGATAATAAATGGTAGTTATTGTTTGAAACCACTCAGTTTATGAGTGATTTGCTATGCACCGATGAATAACGAGAACAGGTGCCTATGTGCTGTCTCAATGGGGGTACACAGTAATCACTAGATGTTATGAGTTGGAGTTTTGAGGGGAGTTCAATGCTGAAGACAAAGATTTGAGAGAAGAAGCGGTATATTCATGGCAGTTCAAAGGGCTGAGGGTGAAACTAAAGCCAGAGTGCCCAAGTAAAAGGTCTAGGAGTGACGGTCAGAGAGTTGGCTCTTGGTTTCCAAGGAACAAACCTCAAGAATCAGACCTCAGCTGTTTCCTTCCTATACTTATGATATAGGCCATCTCATCCAAATTCCTAATTACCACCCATCTGTTGATAACTTCTGATGTCTCCCTGCACATCCAACCTCTTTTCTGAACCCCAAGTCATGTATCCAACTGCCAAATGCACATTTTCCTTGAGACCTCTACTGGGAATCCCCAGAACCCAAATCCCAACTTTCCCCAGCAGTCTACCTTATCCTAATAAATTGATCATTCACATGGATCAGGATGAACTTTAGAGTCGTGCTAGGATTCCTGCATTTTTCTCTTCAAACTACTCAGAAGTTATTCACATCTTACCAAAGCCACCATTTCCTTCCTATGCAACACAAACAAAATAACAAAACATCTCACTGCCATCAAGCCAATTCTGACTCATGCTTAGTCATCCTCTGTCCAATGCGGACAGCGCAGAGCAGAACTACACCTTTGGTGTTCTTAGGCTGTAAATATTTATAGGAGCTGAAAGCCCCTCTCTCTTTTCCGAGACACAGCCTGGTGGGTTTGAACTGCTGAGCTTGTAGCTATATAAGTCCTATTCATAACTCATTATGCCATCAGGCCTTCTTCGGGGCTTCTTTTTCTAATCAAAGTCAACATCAATTTCTATTTGGTCGATGAGAGAGTGAAGAAAGATGTTATGGAAAAATGACTCATGCAGTGTGTGCCTTAGGGGATTGGGTTTGGCATTCAGCATCATTCCTGGAGACCCATTTAAATTTTTGCTTGCAAATTCATTTTATTAGTTACTTCCTCTTATTGCAGAATAGTATTTCCTGGTATGAATTACTGTATTTTGTTTCTTTAGCCATTCTCCTATGGCTGAGTTTGTGAGTTGTTTTCAGTGTGGGGATATGATGAATAAAGTCACGACTGATGTTTAGGAACAGGTTTTTGCATGAACTTAAGTTTCATTTTTCTGAGATTAATTCCCAGGAGTAATCCACAGGAGTGTACTTGATTAATTCTTTGATAGTTGCATATTGAGCTTAAAAAATAAATGACAAAACTATTGTGGGGGGACTGACTGTACCATTTTACATCTTAACCAGTAAGGTGTGTGTGACCAGTTCTTCTGTATCCTTGATGGCCTTAGTGTTGTCACTGCTTTTTTTTTTTTTGGAGCCATTCTGATAGGTGTGATTTCAATTTGCATTTATTTAATGCTTAATGCTATTTAACATCTTTTCATGTGCTTATTTGCCATCTGTGTATCTTCTTAGGTGAAATAATCATCACGTCTTTAGTCCATTTTAAAATTGGATAGTTCCTCTTACTGCTGAGTCTGGGGAGTTCACTATATATCTTACATATTAGCCCTTTGTTGGGCATGCGCTTTGTAAATATTTTCTCCCAGGTTTTTAACTCAACTTTTCATCCTTTTAGTGGGGTCTTTCATAGAGCAAAGTCTTTGGACAGTGTCTGATTTATTAATATTTACTTCTGGTGTCATGCCTCTCTATCCAAAAGTTCCGATGCCATCGTTTTCCTCCTAAAAATTTAGTTTTACTTAAAAACAAAATGTTCTGGGTTTGCTAATCTGTCTTATTGACCTGTGTAGCTAACCACCCCCGCACACCTCCAATCCACACTGCCCTGATTATTGTAGTTAGATAGCAAACTTTAATATAGGGCCCAGGGAGCCCTCCCACTTTATTGTTTTCCAAATATTTTGAACTACTCTGACTATTTTGCCTATTCATTTAAGTTATAGTCTTGTCTAAAGCTACAAAAATAAATCATCTTGGAATTTTCATGAGCATTGCATTCAACCTATAGGCCAATCCGGGATAACTGTCATCTTTTCTATGTGGAATCTATCAATTTACAGACATTGTTTGTCTCTCATTATTGATGTCTTACATCTTGTGTTCTTGGTTTCTACTTTTCCGCATACAGGTTATGTTAGTGTTTTGTTAGATTCATGCATAGATATTTCACTTTTGAACCAATGGAAAGAGTCAATGAAGTCTCAATGGTCATCGCTCTTCTTGTTATTTGGTGCCACCCAGTCAGGACTAACTCATAGCCACCTGCTGCCCAACAGAAGGAAACATCCCCTGGTCCAAAGACAGCCTCACAATGATTCCTGTGCTTGAGTGGGTGCTTTACCGTCTAGCCACTGTGTCAACTCCTATCATTGAGGGGCTTATTCTTTATTGCTGCCCCTATACTTTACCAGCATGACGTCCTTCTCCAGAGACTCGTCTCTCCTGACCACGTGTCCAAAGGATGTGATAGAAAATCTCACCATCGTTGCCTCTGAGGAGTCTTCTGGCTGAACACCTTCCAAGACAGGTTTGTTTGTTCTTTGGGCAAGCCATGCTGTGTTCAATATTATTTGCCAGCATTTATCTATTTCTCTTTCTATATAAATGTTGAGGTTTTATGGCCAAATGTATGGCCTACGTTGGTATACGACCTGTGGCACATGAAAAAAAAAAACAATATCCTTCTGTGGTTTGATGGTGTCTTCTATAAGTATCCTGTTGGTTAGTGGAATTGTTGACTACTTTTGTATATTGATAGATGTTGATTGTTTTCATCTAATTGTGCTATCAGCTGTTGCATTGTCATTTTTAAATATAACTATAGATTTGTCTATTTCTCTTTCAGTTTATTCAATTTGTTTCATACATTTCATAGCTCTGATGTTTGGTACATATAAATTTAGGATGGTTGCTATGAATCTTTGGTGTATTAACCCTTTTATCACCATGTAGGATCATTCTCTAGCTTTGGTCATTTTCCTTGGTCTAGAAGACATTTTATCTAATATCAGGAGAATCACTGCTGCTTCCTTTTGGCTAATGTTTGCATTATATATGAGTGTCTTTTCCTTTTACTCACAACTTCCATATTTTGTTATATTTTATATTTCTTATAGGCAAGAAATTAATATAGTTGGATCATGTTTTTAATCTACTCTGCCTTTTTCATTCACGGAGGCACATACACAGGCACATAGTTTAAAATCAGAAACACTATGCACTAGGGTTATATATTTTCACCAATTTGTATGCTGAGGAAATCATCTGACAAACTGAACTATATGAAGAAAAATGTGGCATCAGAATTGGAGGAAAACTCGTTAACAACCTTCAACATGCAGATGACCCAAGGTTGCTTGCTGAAAGCAAAGCAACTTGAAGCACTTACTGATGAAAACTACAAGGAAGCCACCTAAACATAAAACAGAAATCCTCACAAGTGGATCACTATGCAACATGATGACAACCATTGAGACTGTCGACAATTTCATTTTACTTGGAGCCACAATGAACACACATGGAGGCAGAATGAAGAAATCAAACGTTTGGGCAAATATACTGCAAGATCTCTTTAATATGCTAGAAAGCAAAGATGTCACATTGAGGACAAAGGTCCTCCCAGCCCAGCCATGGTATTTTTCCTCACCCCCACATGCATGCCAAAGCGAGACAATGAGTAAGCAAGACCAAAGGATAACTGGTGACCTCTCATTATGAGGTTGGTGAAAAAAAATACCATAGGCTTCCATAAAAACAAAAAAAATTCTGTCTTGCAAGAACAGTCAGAATTCTCCATCGAAGCGAAGGTGGGGAGCCTTGATCTTCCATACTCTGGACATGTTATCAGAAGGGACTAGTCCCCTGTAGAAGGACATCATTCTTTGTAAAGGCTCAGCAAAAAAAGGAAAAGACCCTCAGGGAGATAGATGGAGACAGTGGCTGTCACCATAAGCTTGAACATAACAATGATGACACGAGTGGGAATGGCACAGGTCTGGGAAGTGTTTCATTCTGTTGTACACAGGGTCTCTATGAGGCAGAACCAAGTGAATGCCATCTTCTCGCAAAAGGCCAGGTAAATTTAATAGAATTATTGGTATGTAACATTTGCTGTTGTATACATATTTTTCTTTTCTATGTGTTTTCTGTTTCCTTTTTTGAAGGGTCACTGTGGTTTAAACCCACATATGTAATTCCATTCTGATTTTACTCTCTAGTGGTTTTCAGTGCACTTCTTTGAAGATGCTTCTTTTTAGGGCTTGCTTGAAGTATAACGTCCTCTGTACATTACATAGCACAGTCTACTTGACATCTTGCCAGTTCAAGTGATGTATAGAAACCTTACCTCCCTTCTACCCTTCTCTCTTTATAATATAATTGTCTGAAATCTTTTGTCTGAACACATTTAGAAACACATCAGTTAATGCTATTTTTGCTTGAACAACTAACCATAATTGATAAGTCTCACGGTGGAGAGGGCAGAATGTTGTTACTCCCCAGCCAGAATTGAAGACCCAGGTCCCTACTAGACCTTCCCTGATTTCACTCCAGTGAGAGGGGGCCTTGGTACAACAGCCCTGTGATGGAAGTCTGGACTCTTCATTTGGATATTTCTAGCTTTCCTGGGGGGAGGTGAATTCACAGTTCTTTATGTGGCATTTGGCTGCAGGAGGGTGGTCATTCTCTAAAGAGTTTCTGTTTGGCTAAGCTCCCTTTTCCTGGCACTTTGGCCCTCAAGTGGGGTTTTGTTTGACCTTTCTATGCCTGTTGGCACTCCTGAGGTTGCCCAGCTCCAAATCTGGGATAGATGAGTGTGATGCCAAAGGGAAATTCAGAGAATTTACTATCCAGTCATTCTTCTGATCCTGAGGACCTTCCTTCACCTGTCTTCCTTTTTCTGCCCACTGTTATTATTCTTTGGAGGGTGGGTTTACAGATAGCACTCAGGGATTGTAGTTGTGGTTACTGAGAGGAAGAGGGAAAAGTAAGTCTATTCCACCTCCATGGAAGTTGAAGTTCTTCAAGTGCCTTTTATTAAAAGGTGGAGGAAAAGCGTAGCTGTTGACAATAATCTCCATGAAACTGAGTCAAAAAGACACCATCTGCCTAGAAGAACATCAATGTAAGATGAAAATAATAATAATTTTTAATTTATTAAGGTTCGAGAGGTTGGGAGGGTAGGGAAGGGAGGAAAACAAGAGGACCTATTGCCAAGGGCTCAAACAGAAAGAAAATGTTTAGAAGATGATGGTGGTAACATATGTGCAAATGAACCTGATACAATTGGTGGATGGATTGTTAGAACAACCCCCCCCCCAATGATTAAAAGAAGAAGTAGAAACTCATGGTAGAGCCAGATTCCATAGGGTCCTAGAGAGTGGAGGATTATGAGTTCACAGGGTTGTTTGCTGTGGAAGAGGCATTGGAGACTATGGGAGAATATCAGGAAGGATAGAAAGAGCAAGAACTAAGAAGCAGAGAAAACAGGCCTGTGTTGAAAGTATGAAAAGGGATGATGTGGAGGACTTACTTTACAGGTATGAGTCACAGGTTAGACTGTCTTAGCCATCACAGATATAATTAATGTTACATCAGAATCTGATCACAGTACACTCTTGACCTTCTAGAAGTTGCTCTGATTATTAGGGGGTTCAAGCAAGTGGGAGCAGGAACAGTATCTACAATATTTGGGTCTCATTTCCCCATAGGCAGTGCCAACCCTGATAAAAAGAGCCTGAAATGAAGAATTTAATTACCAGCATGTTCTGGGAGAGTGGTGAGCCACACATCCACTCAATCTCCACCTTTTATTTTATCATTCTAGTAAGGTTATCAGGCTATCCAGTATGATTTGTTGCATGTAGACATTGTCTGGTATAAAGAGATTTGGAGATTGAGGTTGTTACCTAGAATAAATTGTCATTACTATAATAATAATTTATTGAGTGCTTGTTAGATGCCATGTACTGTTCTAGGTGCTTGACATAATTTAACTTATTTAATCCTTATAATAACTCAATGAGTTAGACACTAATTTTCATATTAGCTCCATTTTATGCATGAGAAAACTTGGGATGTGACACAAGACTTAGAAAGATTTCCCAAACCTACACTGAATTAAAAACTGGCAGAGCCATCTCCTCCGTTGCCACAGTCATTACAGGAAAATCCCAAAGAATTATGGTTTCTAATGCTTTCCCAAAGAATCACTACACTCTAGCTCCTGCGCTTACTTCAGTTGCTGAGGTCAAAAGGTGTTCTGGGCCTTCAAGTTGATTTTGACTCCTGGCAAGCTCATGTAACTGACTATAACTGACCCCCTAGGATTTTCTTGGCTGTGATCTTCATGGGAGCAGATTACCAGGTTTTTGTCCCATAGTGCCACCGGCTGTGTTCACACTGCTGATACAAATCTTTCGATTAGCAGCCGAGCACCCAACGGTTTGCATCCTAGCAAATCACCTGGCCTTTTATGTTGATCTGTTTTTCCTGCCTTTAAAACTGGGACCCTCCCAACTGTCAAAAGGTATAACATCAAAAAAGAAAAAAGAATGATATATAGCATCTTGGGTCTTAAAGATTTGAAAGTAAACAATTGGCCATCTAGGTCAGAAGCAACAAAGCCCACATGAAAGAAGCACACCAGCCTGTGTGACCAGGAGATGTCAAAGGGATCAGGTACCAGGCATAAAAGAACTAAAATGTGTATCATTATAAGTGAGGAAAGTACAGATTGGGGACCCAAAGCCTATTGGTAGGTGAAGCGACATCGCCTTACAGAGGGGTCACAGGGAGGAGATGAGACAGTCAGGTGCAGTGTAGCAATGATGAAACATGCAACCTTCCTCTCGTTCTTAAATGCTTTCTCCCCCCACTAGCATGATCCCAATTCTACCTTAAAAATCCATCTAGACCAGAGGATGTATACTGGTAGAGTTAGGAACCAGAAACACGGGGCATCTAGGGCAGATGACCCCTTCAGGACCAGTGGTGAGAACTGTGATACTGCGAGGGTGAAGGGAAGGTGGAGTAGAAAGGGGGAACCGATTACAAGGATCTACATAGAACCTCCTCCCTGCGGCGTGGACAACAGGGAAGTGGGTGAAGGGAGACATCGGATAGTGGACGATATGACAAAATAATAATAATTTATAAATTGTCAAGGGTTCATGAGGGAGGAGGGAGTGAAGAGGGAGGGGAATACTAAGGGCTTCAGTAGAAAGAAAATGCTTTGAGAATGATGAGGGCAACAAATGTACAAATGTGCTTTCATACAATGTATGTATGTATGGATTGTGATAAGAATTATATGAGCTCCCCCCCCAAAAAAAAAAAACACAACAACTGGGGAACTCATAGCAGGCTACCTCCTATCTAGCCCAAAGAGAAATCAATCTGATTTTAATACAGAACATGTGGGGGCAAACTGCAGCCTTGTACTAAATTAGTATTCAGGCCCATGGGAAATGGGTGGTGAATAAAAAAGAAAGGCGAAAGCCAGAAAGGGGAGAAAACTCATCATGGAGAGGTAGGATTGCCTAAGGAGATAAACCAAAGGCAACCAAGACCCAGAACAGGTTCCTTGCAAGGCAGCAGGGGTTTGGTTTCTACCTTCCTGACCCTCATCCCGGCTCCTGATCTTTGTGACCAGGCCTGAGGACCGACTTCAGAGCCTCAGCCTTGGTTACATCTACGCTCACTCATGATTCAAGTCATGGACAGAGCTTCCTTGGACTGCTTCCCAAGTCCTCACCCTTGTCTTCAGCTCCTCTTTCATCTACCTTTCCAAACATTCTCAACAGATGGTTTTCAGGTTCACGCCTATTGATTTTGCTCCATACATCCCCTCTCTCAGAGCAGAACCCTGGCCAAGGCTCCATCATCTGTGCATGCGCATGTGCACTTCTCCCGCCTGGCAGAGCATCCGTGCCACCCAGATGGCTTTTCTAGTCAGAGAGAGAGAACGAAAACATTTCCACATGACATTGTTATCAACCATTTTTTAAGCACCGAGAATTCCCCTTTAGAGATGGACTTCTACGGTGAGGCAAATTTGGATCCCTTTTAAAGACCGGATTTTTTTTTTTTTTTTACCAACTTAACCAAGTATTTCAGCTGCTAGTTTTTTTGTTTCGTTTTGTTTTTTCATTAAACCATAAATGGATGTTTTTTTACATTAAACCATAAACACAAGTAAACTCAGGATCCGACCAAAATGTGTTAAGGCTAGCAACAGAAAATTGCTCATGCTGGGGTTGGAGGCCATCACGGATCGTCCCCCCAGCCTGAAAAGCTGGAGCTTCTGCCATCGAACCGGCACTGACAAGGGCAGTTTCCTTTAGGATTTCCATGCTGTCACTTTTTAAGGAAAACTTGAATCATGGAAGACCACAGCTCAGACTCCATTGGTTCGCCTCTGCCTTCTTTTACACAAGGAGGGCTGGCCAATACTTCTCCTTTTTTTTTGCGGTGGGGGGGCATCACTTTCCTCTGGTGGTGGGAGTAGGAGGCCCAGTCTTTGCTCCTGTGGAGCTGCTGCTGGAATTGAACCTCCATCCCAGTGGGCCGCAGTCCTCAGCACAACCACTATACCACCCGGGCTCAGCTGGCCAATGCTTCTTAACACAATGCAACAGCCGCACCCCGCACTGAAGGATCACTTCTTTCCTTTGGAAAGACTGATATAAATAGACCTTTAAGCAGCTTAGATACATTCATTAATGCTTACATGTCTGGCCTTCCTTGCTCTCCTGCTCTATACTAGATCATGGAATATATATATGGCGTTTTAAATAGTCCTCAAAATCATGTTTCCAGCATGTCATCTCACTATTCAAACACATTCCATGTCTCTCCCCACCCCCACCCCCTATGCCAGCAGGATACAGTTCAAGGCCTTTCCTCTTCTCTATCTTCCATATTGTTCTCCCGCTGGACCTAGGACTACCCTTTCAGAGTAGTCAGCAACGAAATCAGGCATCATCTAGTTCTTCTGGACCCACAGTCCTGAGGACTGAGGTTCACACAGTCCCTTCCTCTTTGGACTGAATGTCCCCTTTAGGCTTTGGTGCTCACCACTCTTCTTTACTCCAGACAAAGAGAGACCCATAGTTGTGTCTTCGATGGGCACTCACAGACTTTGAAGACCCCAGCCACTGCTCCCCACGGGAGGATATAGAACATTGTCTTGGTGAATTATATCATGCCAATTGTCCTTGGTGTCCCTGGAGATTATGATCTTTAGCCCCCAAGTCCAGGAATGCATTCCCTGCAAGAGTTCTGTTATGGCTAAGAAGTTTTCATAACTTTGCCCCCTGCACGCTGTACTGTATCATGGATCTATTGACAGCGCTAATAACTGCTTCTGTAGAAATATCCTTTGTCAGGCCTGCATAGACTGCTTAGTAGTAAGAGCCCTTTTTGTCATCTCACCTCAGTTTAGCTCATCTTTGTGTCCATTTCAAACATGATGGCCATGGCTGTTATTACAGAATTGGATCTGTGATCGTTTTGCTCTTGGTCGCCTCTAACGCCTGTGCTCCTCCTAGTATCTTCTTGGCCTTGATTAGTCAGTATCTACTGACCTCCCATTATTGTCTTACCTTTCACCCAAGGTCATGTCTCCCCTCTACTTAGTAATTTACCACCCTTTGTCCTCCCAGCCTGATGATCTTCAAACAATGTGTTGTTTTCTCTATGTATAAACCTGTTATTGTACTTTCACAGTAGAGGTCTCACACAGTATTTGTACCTTTGTGATTGACTAATTTCACTCAGCATAATAGAGTGTCCTCTAGGTTCATCCATGTTGTGAAGTGTTCAGCAGATTTGTCATTATTCTATAAATGTTGCTTGATTCTACTGTGGGTGCTCCACCATCTGCTTATCGATTCATCCATGGATGGGTGTGCCTATGCCTGTTTGTGTCACAGTTCTCATTATCCTAGGATCTATACCTAGCGGAGTAGCCTAAGTGATATAGTGGAGACATGCTGAACTTTTTAAAGTACAAGGTCAGCAGTTCAAAGTTACCAGTCATTCCTAAGGAAAAAGATTAGACTTTCTGCTGCATAAAGATTCACAGTGGCAGTTCCACCCTGTTTTATAGGGGCACTGTGAGTCGGCATAAACTCGATGGCTTTGAGATTTGGGTTTGGAGAGGAACAACCATGAATCTGGTTTGGGTTTGAATGGGAATACTAGTCTGGTATTTCAATCCCCCTTCCCCTACCCTTTTAAAAAAGGAAACCCTCTACTGGTTTTCACAGGGTTTTGCTAGAACCATTTTACAATCCTACCTACCAGCAGTGTATCAGGATTCCCAACTGTATGCATCCTCACCAGCACTTGCTGTCTTCTGTTTTTATTGTAAACTCCACTATTCACGTTTGGGTAAGATGAGATACCATTGCTGGTTTGATTTCCATCTCTCTAATGCTGAAGGATTCCCCAGTATTTCTTCATGTCTTTGTTAACTACCTGAATGTCTTCATGTCCTCTGCCCATTTTTAGTTGGATTTAAAAAAGGGTGTTGTTGAAGTTTTCTAGCAATTCTAGAGCTCAGTCTTCCATCTGATATTTCATTGCCATGTGTTTTGAAATCGCTTATTTTTTTACTCTTTTGATGCACGTAAATGTTTGATTTTTAGGAGCTCTCGGTCATTTGGTTTATTTTCTGCTGTTTGTAGATATTTTTTTTAAGATATGTCATTGTTGGGTGCTGTCAAGTCTGTTCTAACCTGATAAACAACAGCAGGGCCTCTGTTCTGCCCAGTGCATCCTCACATTTGTTGCCATACTGGAGGACATTGTTGCAGCCACTCTCTTAATCCATCTTGTCAAGAATCTCCTTCTTTTGGCAATGCCCTTTACTGTATTAAGCGCAATGTTCTTTTCCAGGGACTGGTCTCTCTTGATAATGAGTACAAAGTCTCACTATCCTCACTTTGAAGGAGCATTCTTGCATAGTGCATTTATGCCATGTATGAGAGCCCCCAACATACAACTTTATTATAAGTTGTACATCTAGATATTGGACCCATTTTGAATAGACTTTTATATATGATGAGAGATGTGGAGACTATTGAATTTTTCTGCAAATGGATATCTAGTTTTGCCAGAACCATTTGTTAAAGAAACGATCTCTTC
The DNA here is from genome assembly GCA_004026705.1 of Nesogale talazaci. Lineage (NCBI taxonomy): Eukaryota > Metazoa > Chordata > Mammalia > Afrosoricida > Tenrecidae > Nesogale > Nesogale talazaci. The sequence continues at coordinate 191,317 of PVJH01001107.1, forward strand.
CTGATTTAACGGGTTTCAGCCCTTTGTCAAAGAGCAGTTGTCCATAAATGGATGGATTTTCTTCTGGGTCAGATCAAGGTTATTTAAGACAAAAGCTGCAAAAAAAGGTGAAGCAGAAAAATCAGTCTGATAAGCCAGTAGATCCTTGTAGCTCTCCCGGCCCGTCTCCTACTCTGCTTCCCAGAAAAGTGACCCTTGTCACCTTGGGGATCTTGATGGCTGAAAAACAGGGTCCATTGATAACAATGAGGGCCGGGGGGTGAACCATGAGGGTCCCATGTTTTCCATACTATCTCTCTTTATTATTTCCACTCCTCTTTCCACGTAAAGTTTTCTCGAGAAAGCACCTCAGTTCTCAGTGCCATGAAACCCAAAGAGAAGTTAAAAAGCAAACACATTAAGAACCAAGAGAGAGTCTTTTCTAAGACATCTCTGGGAATAAAAGAGGGCTTGTGATGTTTGCTCCACGACTCTTTTCTGGACTGGGACGTTGCTAGAGGATTTGTAGCTAGGCTCATAAACCATTCTGAGATTCTAATCCCCTTTACACGAGTGAGTTACATTTCCATCAAGGCACCCAATCGATAAAAACACTTTTCATGTGAGCCAACAGGAGAGATATATTCATTCCTAAATGACATTTGTGTGCCGAAGCTCAAGTGTATTGTGCAGATTATGAGGCATCTACACAAAAATGCATTTTGAAGGGGCAAGAACAAGAGAAAATGAAGTGTATTTTCAGAGGTCTTTTGAATGGTCAAGGTTTTCTGCTAGCGTTTTCTAATTGCTCAAAAACCAATATGCAGTCATAGTCAGGTTCATTGTGGGTGACAGAGATGGTCAGTGCCTACATATAACCCGTTCAGCCTGCATAATAGTCAAGGGTAAAGGCTCTTGTATAAGTGACAGTTTCTTGCATCTCCCTGCAGGAAATGTGTGTGTGTGGTCAGTATGGTCAGGAGAACTGGACATACTGGGAGCCTAACACCTCTGGAATGAATCAGCCAGTGAAGTATGAGAGTCAGTGGACAAATATGCCAGCTTTTTCACCCCTCCAAGGAGCAGTTCAGATCTACACAGGCTCTTGGAGAGTCCCAAGCAGAATGAAATTCCCAGTGGATTGTCCTGCCTTTTATATGTTCTTTCCCTACTTTTTTTGCGTGCTTCCGGAAATCATTTCCTAAAGAGAAGAACCCAAGAATTTAAGCAAAAGCTATGGCCATCAAGTCCATTACAACACATACTGACCCTGCAGGACAGAGAACAACTTTTCTTGTGCGTTTCTGAGGCTTTATCCTTTTTCATTGAAAAAGCTGCTGGGGTCGAGAAGAGAAACATCTTCTGGACTACTGCCCAAAGCCAAATGTACATGTTCCATTTCACTGGAGTGTCTCATAAAAAATGACTTTAATGTTAGGTCCCACCAGGACTCGAACCCATCTATCACACTTGGCAAAGACAATGATCTGGCCTTCTCCTACCTGGTCCTCATTTCTGAGCTCTCAGCCTCCAAGCTTTATGCGTTGAAAATTTCCTTTCTTCCTTCAGACAAAGAATTGAAAACTCCAGGACCGGGAGACATCAAGTACCATGGCCAGAGAGCCTACTTGCTAGAGGAGTTAGGATTCTCACCCTTAGCCAGACTCATATCATTGGGGAGATGTGTTAGGCAGATGACATTAACAAGGGAAAGCCATGACAAAAAAGGGGGAGAAATTGACCCTAATCGATATGAGTCATAAAATGTCCTATTAGTTTGTGAGAAATCTGTGAAATACTCTGTTCCCCCAATCCCAGTCAGGATGTTTGGGGGGATGGGGACTTTCCCAGAGAAGCAGTGACTTCAAAAATCAAGAAGAACGAAGAGTCAGGCGTTTTAGATTCATTTGGCCTTGATCATCCCACTAACATCTGGGAGATATTTGGGTTCTCTTTATATCAAATCATTACACTGCAAATAAGATACCTATTTTGTTATCTGTTCACTTGACATTAGGACAGTAGGTGGGACAGGAATATTCTGAGGCAGGGGTCCTCAAGCTTTGTAAACAAGGGGCCAGTTCACTGTCCCTCCAACCATTGGCAGGGTGGACTATAGTTTAAAAAAAAACTGTAAACAAATGCACTGTGAGCCTGGGATGAGTTGGTGCTAAGCAGGACAGACAGCTAAAACACCCAGCAGCCGGATAAATGTCCTCAGCGGGCCACATTTAGCCAGCGGGCGGTCGTTTGAGGATGCCTGTTGAGGCCGCGGTCATCCAGATGCTATTGATGAGCAAATGAGAAGAGAGACTATCTCTAAGTAAGCTTGCAAGGGCAGGCTTGCTTTCTTCTCCACTGAGAGGTAGAATTATAGATGTTAGAGCCCACCCTGCATATAAATACATCACCTCTCTTGGTGAGTCATTTGTACATCCTATGAGTGATATTTCCTAGATCTGACCCCTATATCCTTCCAAATTGAGTAATAATTTATGTTAACGGACTAATTATTGCCCTGGTCATTTATAAACCTGATCATTCCTGCACAAATCCTTGCCATCTTGCCTCCTTATAGAGTCATGATTTACTAGCTCAGCTATGAGGGGAGGTCTCAAATTACCTAAGCATCGTAACTTTTACCACAAATACTGTAAAACGTGGGGGAGGGAGCTAAGACCCCTGCAGCCACTTAGACGTTGGGCAGAATCATCCATTTCACTGTAATCTGGACATTTTAAGAAGTTCGACTTGTTTTTCCAGAATGCTGGGTAGTCATTTAATGTTCCAGAAGAAACTTTGGAATGGGGGATGGTATCTTAATGACTTGAAAGTGTTAACGGATCTTCCAAAGATAACCTTAATCTTCTTACAGTGAGTCTCTCCCCATGGCTCATTATAACAAATCTAATCATAGCCCAACTGCTCATGCCAAAATACATAGACTTTTTGGATTTGGGAGTGAAGCAGATCTAATTTTCATCCTGGATGTTATCCACAGTTTGGTTTTGTTTAGGGAGAGTTTTCCTAGAGGGTCTCTCTGTCTCTGTCTCTGTCTGTCTTCTGTTGAGTTCCTTTAAGGAAGACTTTTCTGTTGAAAAACAGTTCTAAATTCTTTGAAATGATAATCATATATGTATGTACCTATGCTTTACATAAATCAATTACATTATATTATGTTTCATATTACATTATAGCTTATTATATACTATGCTTATATACATAGATTCAGAGTATTTTTTTAGAAATGTCATGAAAGACCTTTGATCTGAAATCCTGCATAAACTGTGGGAAACAAAGATTTAGCTACTCTGGACATAGCTATGGGCAAAGGAAACTCAAAGAAAAGTACTCCAGATGGAGTAAATTCTAGAAGCTTACAAAATGAGGCAAGCAATGGTTTCACAAAGTCATCCAAAGGCCCCTAATCATTGACCATTCTCCTCTAAGCACCAGCACATTGTTTGAAGAATATTATCTTCAAATGAACTTTAATGAAGCCCCTCCTGTCCCCTCCAAGCAGGATGATGAAGAGAAAATTAATAACACACTGTTCCTACTCGACAAATGCAGTGAACATTTTTCCCCATTGGGCTGTTTCGTTCATTTGCCAGGTAGGCAAAAGGTTTGCTTCACTGCCGGAGTATGTCTTCTAGCAAATGTTGTGTTTGGAGTTTGAGCACAGCGCCCCGGGAAACCATGTGCTGTTACCATGGACATGGAATGTCATAATCCTGAGTTCAGCAACCATCCTGCAACTAAATGCTTGAGCAGTTTGGGACAAGCCAACTAATGTTTCAGATCCTTTGGTTTCTAATCCCATCATAAAACAAATATAATAATAACCCCTCTCAGCTTCTTAACACCCTGACCACTCTTGGCTTCAGGGCCACTCTTCACAAACTTTCTAATCTCGCCTTTCACTTTGCTTTCTTGCAGCAGCACAACTAGTATATTTGACACCTGGAACAGATCACTTCTTAAAATGCCATATTCTCTCTCTGCCATTTTTTAAAGTAACGCTCATATAATAATCAGCAAGGATGATTTTGGTCAATTTTAAAATTGATAGCGATTAAACACCAATTTTGTCTGGAAAAGAGAACTGAGACCTATTTCTCCCTGGTCCTCCCTGATAAGTACAGTGGGAAACTCTGGAAAGAATGCAAGAGACAGCCCAAAGAGAATTTTGACAGGTGGAAGGAGGAAGGTGAGCTGGTTTGGGATGTCAGGACTGGAGGAACAACACAACAGCAGGGCATCTAACCTCCCTGGCACCCAGCAGAAGAGGGGAATGATCCTGGCCTGACATTTTACCAGCTTCCAGCCTAACAACAACAGAAGCTCACCTATGCAGGCTCCCTTCGCCAAGGGAACAGGAGTCCCTTGGATAACACTCCAGGAGTCTGACAGGACTGGCAATGGGGCTGGAGCCAGAACTCACTGAAAACAGGCGGCTAAGGGAAGTAGGACTCCAGCCGTGGCATTTTCAATCACCTCATATGCATATGAAAATTGGGCAATGAAGAAGTAATTCCTTTGAATGACAGTGTCAGTGAAGAAGACGGAAAGTACTGTGGACTGCTTAAAGAACAAACACATCTTTCTTGGAGGAAATATACTAGAATGCTTCTTTGACGTAAGGATGGTAGCTCTCTGCCTCTCATCCTTTGGCCATGTTATCAGAAGAGAAGGTCCCTGGCAAAAGACCTCCTGCTTGGCAAAGTAGAGGGGCAGCAGAAAAAGGGGAAGACCCCAAAGGAGATAGATTGATACAATGGCTGCAACAAGGGCATCAGACATAACGACACTTGTGACTATGGTATAGGACCAGGTGGTGCTTCCCTCTGTTTTGCATAGGACAGCTCTGAGTGGGGGCCCACTGCATGGCACCTAACTAACAAGGAGTGTATGCTCCCTCCTCTACCTGCGTCTTAGATGTTGAGAGATATCAGCGTGGCAGGTGGCCATTGGCAAGAGTGATTCTGCCATTCACAACAACAAGCAGACTGGCCCAGAAAGCCTCTTCATTCCCGCAAACCTGACTGCCCTCCTTCACCAAGGGGCACCCGACAGCCAGGCGATGACATAAGAGGAAGGCTTACTGACTTGCTGACTACCAAAGGAAGCACCCTGCCTCCCTGTGGGCCTTCTCTACCTTAAGTTATCACATGGCTCTGGCTGGGGAAATCCCTAAACTCCCCTCAGACGTCACCACCAGGAACTAGTGGGGAGTTTGGAAGTCCTAGCTAAACGAAGCAGACCCGAATGCTCTGAAAACAGAGCTGCCATTGCAATGATCGTCCACCAACAAGGTGAAGACCTACATGCTAAATCTAAAGAAGGAAATGACCTACCAACATAAACGTTTTATTTTTTTTTGGCATCACTGTCCTCTGTTGGTGGGAGTGGGAGGCCCAGCCTTGCAGCTGCATTTGAACCTCCAACCCAGTGGGCTACAGTCCCGCACACAAACACTACGCCACCGGGGCTCAGCCTTATTTTTTATATTATATGTTTTACTTGTCATAGTGTTTGTGGGGGGGGCATCACTGCCCCCTGGTGGGAGTAGGAAGGCCAGCCTTGCTCCTGAAGAGCTGCTGCTGGGTTTGAACCATCAACCCAGTGGGCTGCAGTCCCGCACACAACCACTACGCCACCGGGGCTCAGCCCAACATAAACGTTTTAAATAGGGCCTAGCATTTCCTCAGCAAACAGGAAAAAATGTCTGAGAGACGCTGAGAAACCATGTCATATCAGGAACGCAGACAAGCACTACCTTATTGAGAACATGAGATCAACTGATATCAAGACTGAGATGAATTGGATGTTGAAATTAAGAAGGATTTTAAAGCAGCTTGCTTTCACAAGGCCACAGCAAACAAAAACAAATTGTCCTGAGATAAAAGATAAACAACCTCAGCAAAGAAACACAGGATAGAATGAAATGAACGTTTTATAACTGAAAAATACAATGATGAAAGTGCTTTAGCTTGCTGGGTAGGCTAAACCATGGGTAGGCAGCTTGCTGGGTAGGCTGAACCATGTCAGCCGGCAGAATTACTGGACATGAGGGCAAATCAGTAGAATTAACCCAATCTGTAAAACAGGGAAATGAATGAAGAAGCACAACCACAATAAATGAACAGATACTAAGGACTCTGTTGGGTCAGAGCAAAGGATTCAGCATTTATAACATTAGGAAAGAAGACACAGGCTGAGCCCTGTGGTGTAGTGCTTGTGTGCATGACTGCAGCCCACAGGGCTGATGGTTTAAGTCCAGCAGCAGCTCTCTGGGAGCAAGGCTGGGCTTCCTACTCCCACCAGGGCAGCGATGCCACACACACACACAAACACACAAACAAAACAAGCAAAATAAAAGAAGAAAGAACGCACATCAATAACCTAGGTTCTCACCCTAAGAAACTACAAAGGTTAAAATGTGCTTGACACAATGGATATGTGTATGGATGTGGTAAGAGTTGTATGAGCCGCCAATTGAAAATAACAAGAGAAAATTATGATGGCAATGTATATACAAATGTGCTTGGCACAATGGATGGATGTGATCAGAGTTGTACAAGCCCCAAATTTAATGAAAACTACAAAAAGATGTGCAAAATAAGACCAAAGCAAGGAGAAGGAAGGGAATAAAAAAATCAGAAGTCAATAAAATTGAAAATAGGAAAAAAACATGACATAGAATGCTAGTTCTTAAAACATTGATAAAATTATAGTGCAGTTGATAAAAATAAAAACAGGGAAGGCATCATCACCAGTATCAGAAATGAAGCAGGGGCTTCGTATCACTACAGATCCTGTAGCCACTAAAGCATAGTAAGCGAATGCTACAAACAATTTTATGCTAATAAATTTAAAAGCTAGAAACTACTGAAATGGAGCCAAGATAAAATAAACACTCTAAATATCACTGTAAACATTAACGAAACTCCTCTCCTAGACCCCAGGGAAGATCCACGACAAGGACCTTCTTCCACAGTTGACCGAGAGAAAGGCTTCTCTGGGAGCTGGCACTCTGAACATGGACCTCCCGTCCCCTAAACTGTGAACAAGATCATTTTTGTGGCTAAAACCATATACTTGTGTATTTCTATTATAGCACAATTCAGTAACTGAAACAGGAAACTTTCTTGTCCTCCAGATTTCAGCAAATGTTGTGTGAAACTGATATTGACTCATCTTTCATTACTTAGTTGTAGTGTATCCTTGAGTTGGGGATGGAGACTTCTTTGTGGAGTTGGGGGGACAGTTTTAAAATGGCAGCATCATTAAAGTGGGCTCTCTGTTAAGGAGGCAGCTGTTCCCCCGTTGTATTTTGACAGTTTTCCAACCACAGGGGCTCATCTTTGGGCCCTGTGTCAGACATTGTCCTGCTGCGACATCATAAAGTTTTCAGGCACTAATCCTTCAGAAGTGGATGGCCAATTTTTTTCTTCCTAGTCTGTTCTTAGTTGGGAAGCTCTGCTGGTATTTGAAATATCAATGACATCGCTTCGAGCATCACTGTCACACACAAGCCACAACAGTATAACAAACTGACCGAAGAGGGGGACAATTTGTTTTAGGAGGCAAATATTAAGCCTGATACAAAGCAAGACAAAATAGTACCAAGGGGGGTGGGGAAGAACAGAAAACTACATACCAATATAGCTCATAGAGTAAAATGTAACTATCGTCAATTATTAGTCAATTGAAATATATATAATATGTATAATATATATAATATAAATATAAATATAATAAATATAAATATAATATATAATATATATATATAACTGAATCCAACAAAGAATGGAAGAGAGGTGTATATGATTATAAAGGGACAATGCACAGCCCCCCTCCTCCCCTCTATAGGGAGGGAAGAAGGGGGAGCTCTTCTTTCTTTTTTTTACATTGACTTTTTGTTTTCTACTTTGTTTCCCCTTCCTTCTACTTTTGGGACTCCTGGGGTTTTGACCGTCATCTCCCCATTTGGTCCCCATGGACTGTCTTTTTTCCTGGTCTGTTGATTCTAACTTGTAAATAAAGAAAATATTATTCAAGTTCTGAGTTACAGCAATCTTTAAAAAAAGGGAAAATGTAGAACATCCTTATGGTCATAAAAAAAGTTCTGTAACTTGACTATGGCACTGAAGACACAAATCTACTTGTGGTAATGTTATATAGAACTAAATGCATGCACACAATTACAAACAAATGGTCCATAAATACTACTGAAGAAATATGAATAAGTTTGGTTGATTTTATCATGGTCAATATTCTGGTCCTTACATTGTCATTAATTGTATAATTTGTTGCCATTGATGGAAACTAGGCCATGGGATATCTGGTTTCTTTCTAACAACTGCATGTGAACCTACAGTGATTTCTTTTTTAGGTTTAGTCATCACTGCCCCCTTTGTGGTGGGAGTAGGAGGCCCAGCCTTGCTCCTGGAGAGCTGCTGCTGGATTTGAACCTCCAACCCAGTGAGCTACAGTCCTGTGCACAAACACTACACCACCGGGGCTCAGCCCCCTACAATGATTTCAAAGTAAAAAATTTAATAATAATAATAACTAAAGAAACATAATTACAAAACAGAATTGACTTTACAGATATAGAACCTTTTACATATCAACTTTTGTATTTTCTACATGATAAAGCACATGTCATTTGTGAAGAGATTCCTATTAAATGAATAATGACATGAAAACTGGTCAACTATTTGGGAAAATGATACGAGCAAATACCAGGAATTTCTTTATTATTTTTTAATCATTTTATTGGGAGCTTATACAACTCTTATCACAGTCCACATATCCATCCATTGTATGTCAAGCACAGTTGTACATTTGTTGCCCTCATCATTCTCAAAACATTTGCTTTCTACTTGAGCCCTTGGTATCAGCTCCTCATTTTCCCCCTCCATACCCGCTCCCCTCTTCCTCATGTACCCTTGATAATTTAGAAATTATTACTATTTTGTTATATCTTACACTGTCTGATATCTCCCTCCACCCACTTTTCTATTGTCTGTCCCCTAGGGAGGAGATCTTTATAATCATAGATTATACGTAGATCCTTATAATCAGCTCCCCCTTTCTACCCCATCTTTCCTCCACCCTCCTGGTATGGCCAGTGTCCACTGGTCCTGAAGGGATCATCTCTCCTAGGTTTCCTTTGTTTCTGTTTCCTATGTGTACCAATGTACATCCTCTCAGGAATTTCTAAATGAATGAAATGAAAGAACTGGGAGCTAAAGAACATAGGAAGCTATAGAGGTCTAAATATAGGCATGCACATGTATGTGTATATATATACATTTTATATACAATGACAGGGTTATAGAACTAGGTACTTATATTTATTTATAAAGCATTACAGTAGCAGATGGGCATTGGGCCTCCATTCAAGTACTCCCTCAAGGTAAAAACAATTTATTCTACTAGCACAGCACTCTGTGATGTTTACCTTTCCTAACACAATCACTGAAGACAAAATGGATGTATAAGCAAATGTGGTGAAGAAAGCTGATGGTGCCTGACTATCAAAATATATAATGTCCAGGATCTTAAAGTCTTGAGGATAAACAAGCGGTCATCTAGCCGAGAAACAACAAAGTCTACTTGGGAGAAGCACAACAGCCTGTGTAAGCTTGAGGTGTCGATGGGATCTAGTGTCAGTCATCAAAGACCCAAAACAAACAAAAATGATACCAATGGAATGAAGGAAAGGGCAAAGTGGAGACCCAAAGCCCATCAGTAATCAATTGGACGCCCCCTGTCAGAATGGCCACAAGAAAGAGAAGGGCCAGTCAGGGTGCACTGATGAAACACACAACCTTCCTCTGGTTCTTTAATGCTTCCTGCCAAACCCCCACTATCGTGACCTCAATTTTATCTTACAAATCTGGCTAGACCAGAACACGTATACTAGTACAGATAACAGCAAGTAACACAGGGACTTTAGGACAGAAAAAAAAAAACAACCCTCAGGACCAATAAGGGGAACAGCAGTACTAAGAAGCTAAGAGTTGAGTGAGAGATAGTAAGGGGGAATCAATCACAATGGTTGAGGTATAGCCCCCATTGCAGGGAGATGTACAGCAGAAAAGTGGGTGAAATGAGACAGCAGTTGGTGTAAGACATGAAAAAAATGAATACTTTATAAATTATCAAGGGGGCATGGGGTGGGAAATTAGGAGCTGATGCCAGTTGCTCAAGTAGAAAGAAAAATGCTTTGAAAAAGATGATGACAACATATGTACAGATGTATGTGACAAAATATATCTATGTATGGACGGTGATAAGAGCTATAAAAACCCCCAGTAAAATGATTTTTTAAAGAATGGCATTCTTTAGGTTAGATGAGTTTTCACTTGAATAATAGAAAGGAAAAAATAGATTTTTAACCTTATATAGGTTTAAAACTTGTGCATAAAAAAACAGCAGCCAAAGCTCATGGAGCAAATCATGGAATGTATGTTTGTTGCCATCATCACATTGTTTATTTTTTTAATTAACTATAGGGCAAATACACCCTAATAAGATGTAAACACTATAATTTAATTTAAAAATATGTGAAAGCAGTGAGCTAACTGCCCAGGTATCAAGTGCACAAATAAAAGGGCCTGCCTCCCTCATCAGAGAAAGACAGTTTAAACAATGAAACCTTGTTTTTGTCTTAGGGTGGTGAGCACTTATAAAACAGGTTCTCTCCCCCTTCTATTTGGAATATCTTATTTGTAATCAGTTTTCTGTTGTCTTGTGCCATTTAGTTAGTCCCAGCTCCTGGAAACTCCATATATTACCCAATAGAACTGCCCCACAGGATTTTCTGGGCTTTAATCTTTCCTGAAGACTTGACTTTTATGCTGTCATTGGGTAGGTTCAAACAATCAACCTTCAGTCATCAGCCAAGCATGAACCATTTCTGCCATCAACAACCAAAACCAAAACCACAGCATGACCAAATCAGTTTGGCAATATATAAATGTTTCTATGTCTGTATTAGAAATAATACACCTGAGTATCTATATTAAGAAATAATTCTTAATTCACACGTATATTAATTGTAGAACTCTTTTTATTTTTTTTGTTTTTTTGGGGGGCATCACTGCTCTCCAGTGGTGGGAGTAGGAGGCCCAGCCCCACTGCTGGAATTGAACCTCCGTCGAAGTGGGCCGCAGTCCCGCGCACAACCACTACGCCACCGGGGCTCAGCCCTAATTTCTTCTTCTTCTTCTTTTTTTTTTTTTTTTTGGTTGTAGAACTCTTTATAACAGCAGATTTTGGAACTAGTTCCCATCCACAACAGTAAAGTGAACACTATTTGATGGTGAATCCATTTAATAAAAGTGTATGAAGCCAGTAAAAAGTTCATTAGAATTAGGTCAAATGATTGGAATGCTATGGGGAAATGCTTATTAGCTTGAGATATTAAGATTCTTATTTGTTTGAGATATTAAGAAATAAAAGCAGAAATAAAATCATATATTATATTGTTTCAGTAGAGTAAATACTACTCTAAATAGAAAAAAGCACTTGAAGGTGCTATAATAACTTGAAGAATTATTATCATTGAATGTTTATATTGTAATAGAATAGTCTGTTATGCTTGTTTCATTTTAAAATGAATATTGTAATAAAAGTCCATTTTTAGAAGAAGAAATTAATTGTATTCCGTAGCACTTCTACATTAGCTGTGAATATTTTCTAAAGCAATAAATTGCACTTTTCAAAAGGTCATCTCTATTTACCAGTAAAGTGTCTGCTCTTCACAAAACAAAAACAACTGCAATAAATCTCTAATGAGGACATCTGATAGAAGGGGATGGGATAATCCAGGATGTTGTATTAGAATTGGTTGCCAAGGAATTGATTCTGACTCAAAGTCCGTGTGCATATCAGAGTAGAACTCAGTTCCTCAGTGTTTTCAATTTTTGGAGGCAATCACTAAGCTTTTCTTCTGAAAGATGGTGGCAGTCTAAAATGTATGTAACACTCCTGTCCAGTTTCAGGCAGTCACTCTAAAGCAGGACATCTGAGAATGGAAACCAACCTTCCCCTACATGTGCAGTAATGTGTACATCGGAGTTGATGTCTCACATGTAGTGATTGGATCCTGTGGTGGAACGACATTTCCATTGGAAGCTCAAGAAATTTCAAGAGAAATAGGTTTATAAGCTAAGTTTATGCCTGGACTAATAAGGAGATGAGTCCATAGAGAGGATGGCTGGGGGCTGCTATGGCCACGTGGTCCAGGAAAGCCCAAGGAATTCACCTCAGGGACAGGACAAAGCCCTGACATTTTGGTTTAGTGATTGGTCAAGAATTGTTCCAGAAGTGTAAGAGCATGAGAGACCCTCTGAGAGAAGCCCAAAGAAGCAAAGGCTGCTGATGTGTACTCTTGTGAGAGCAACTAGCTATTGACCTGGCACAGAGAGACCACAGGGCAAAAGATGGCAGCTTAAAAGGTTGACTATCAATGATATTAAGTTCTGATAAAATAGACCTCCAAATAAAAGTCATCATGAGAGACAAAGAAGGCCTATGTAAAAAGGAAAGTCACGATCAAACATAAAGACAAATTCATAATACACATTGAGGTACCCAATGGAAGACTTTCAGAACACATCAAACTTTGATAGCACTGAAGAGACAAACAGAAACTATCAGACAAAAATATTGGAGATGTCATTGCATCTCTGGGAGAATAAAAGCCAACAAAGAGAAAGAACTAAATACCACAATTAACCTGATCTCTTTAGACAGGTACAAAGCATTTAGCCAACCATAATGTACATTTTCCCAATGCTCATGTAACATACTATAAAATAGATCCTATGTTAGACCAGAAAGCATCAATAAATTAAAAAACATAAGTATACTACAAACTATCTTTTTAGATCACAATGCTGTAAAATTAGACATCTGAAACAAGCATATCAAGCAAAATTCAACTACACAGTAATTAAATAATACGTTATTTAAAAACCACTGGGTAATTGAAGACATAAAGAATGCAATTAAAAATTTCCTTGAAACAAATGAGAATGAAAGGCCAACCTACCAAATTCAGAAACAGCAAAAGTAGTTCTCAGAGGGTAATTTACAGCAATAAGTGAAGGAAAAGGGGTAAAGAGCTCAAACAAACATTTTAATATCCAACCTATAATAATTCTGATAAGAACAACAAAACAAATTCTCCACCACCAGAAAAAAAAGAGATGATAAATATCAGAGCAGAAATAAATGCATCCGAAATTTTAAAATAGAAAAAAATCAGCAAGACAAGAAGTCGGTTCTTCTGAAGAATTAACAAAATTTACAAACTGCTGGCAAACCTAACAAAGGCAAAAAAGAGATGATGCAAATATTATGATTAAGAAATGAAATAGGCGATACCACAATAGAAACAACTGACATAAAAAGGTAATTTTTACAATATTGTGAAAATTGTATTCCAACATATTTGAAAACCTCGAAAAACTTTTAGAAACACATAGTCCGCCTAAATTAACACAGTTTGATGTAGAAAACTTTAACAGATATATTTAGTAGAAGAAACATATCTGGTCATTAAAAGACTCCCAACATCAAGAAGTCTAGGGCCCGAAGGTTTTGCTGAGGAATTTTACCAAATATTTAGAGAAGAGTTAACATCAATTTTTCACAAACCATTCCAGAATATAGAAAAAGAGAACATACTACAAACTCATTTTATGAAGTATAACCCTGATACCTAAGCCAGGCAAAGACATCACCAGAACTGAAAGCTATAGATAGCAAAATTCTGGAGAGAACATTAAGAGCTTAGAACACTTATACATTGTTGATAAGTTGGACAATTGTATAACCACTATGAAAACCAATATGGCTCTTCCTTAAAGAAATGCAAATACAATGCAAATACTGTACGACCCTGCAATTTCTCTACTCAATATATACTCCAAAGAGATAAAGAACAAAATATGAACAGATGTATACATACCCACATTTATCACAGCCCTTTCTCTAATAAAAAAGAACTCAAAATAATCACAAAGCCCATTGTGGAAGAATGGCTAAATAGAGAAATAAATTCTGGTACATACACACAATGGAATATTATGCATCTCTACAAAACAATCATGAAGCTATCAAACATACCTCATGATATAGACAAATTTGGAAGGCATTATACTTGGCAGCGTGAGTCAATTTCATAAAATTGTAACTACTTCGCGATACCATTATTATAAAGGAACATACTAGGAAAAAAATTTTTTTCACAACAAAAGAAGCAGTCTATGAAGACTATGGAAAGCTCGCTGTGGGTTTGGGGTGGTGGTGGTAGGGATGGAGACAGGGAAGAAAGCAGGAAGTGCAGGGGGTGGGGTGGGAAGAAGAGCAAGAACAGGAAAGGATCACATACATGGGGCAGTTTAGCTGGATACTGTCACTGTCTGACTGAGGAGACGGATGATCTGTGCAACTGTTTTGTAAGCTTGTTTGTGTTATGTTCAATAAGTCAAAGGAAACAATGAGAGTGACAGAGAGACAGAGAGAAAGATCACATCCTTGAAACCCACCAGTTTCCTTCCGGATCAGACTTAGCTCTCATCTGAGGAGGATAAGCAGGAATAAAGAGAAAAAGTAGAACTGAAACCAACTTCAATGCTCTTGTCTAGTTTCAAAGAAACAAGCAAAAAAATAAATGAAATTAAATAGTAAATGTCTGATTCCCTTTTAAAAATGTTGACTATCTTAGACCAGTGAAGGTTTACTCTTGCTTTCCTCTTATAAAATTGCCCCATTCATAAAACAAAGCTCACTGCCAAGGAATGGATTCTTACTCTGAGCGACCCAATGGGAAAGAGCAGGACTGCCCCATACAGTTTCCAAGGCTGTACATTAGTTATCTGGGGGGGAAGGGCATCACTGCCCTCTGGTGATGGGAATAGGAGGCCCAGCCTTTGCTCCTGTGGAGCTGGAATTTAACCTCCATTCCAGCGGGCCGCAGTCCCGCACACAACCACTACGCCACAGGGGCTCAGCCCGCATTTATTATTTTTTTAAAAAGATAACTGCTACATCTTTCTCCAGCTGACTGGCTGAAGACCTTTGGGGTTAGCAGTTGAACACTTTTACCACTGTGCCACCAAGGTTCTTTTTCTATTCATAACATCATGTAATTGGAGAAGGTATCCCACAAGAAAAAAAGTGAAATGACTTCGATATTCTGTTTGATGTTTGATGTTGTGTTCAAAAATTAGTGACTATGTGAGCTCCTTTAACCCCTTACAATATGTACCATCAGGAAACATTGTCAGGAATACTGGAGAGAATTGTCATACTTGACTCAGAACAAGCAAAGCAGGCCATTGATCCAGTATGGGTTGTGAGCGCATGCAGTTTATTTGTGGTACGATCATTTGTGAAGTGGGCTGCCACCCTCTTGTTTATTTATAATTTAAATGCATGCTAGACACATCAAATGGGCTCTATCTATGGGGCCCTAATCACATCCAACTGTCAATGGGTTTAAGGACTGAGAAAGTTCTAGATAACTTCTTCTAAAAGGCAATTTTTTTGGGGGGGTGGGGCATCACTGCCCTGGTGGTGGGAGTAGGAGGCTCAGCCTTTGCTCCGTGGAGCTGGAATTGAACCTCCATCCCAGTGGGCCGCAGTCCCGCGCACAATCACTACGCCACCGGGGCTCAGCTCAAAAGAAACCCTGTTTTGGTTTTTTTTGGCATCACTGCCCTGTGGTGGTCATGGGAGCTACCCAGCCTTGGAGAGCAGCTGCTGGATTTGAACCGCCAAACCCATGGGCCGCAGTCCCGCACTCAACCACTTACGCCACCAGGGGGCTTAAAAGGCAATTTTATAGATAATCTTGCACTCATCACAGTGCCAGGTACCAGAAGACTGTGGTTTGGGATGTTGGACGTATTTATGAAATACTGCATGACCATTCTCTTGAAAGACAACAATTCTGCCTTGGAGTGTCTCAGTAGTTCTTCCTTACTGCTCTACTTTGATGCAATTCTAATCATCAATATTTATTACCCTAGGGTCTTTCTGATGGGAAGACCAAGTTGGCTCTTTGGTGAATGAATTTATTTTTAACTTTTTTATTGTGAACCTGGCGAAGGTTTACAGAACAGATCACAATTTTACATTCAACAATTCAAAGATATTCTTTTTTATCATTTTACTGGGGGCTCATACATCGTTTTTCACAATACATAAAAACAAATATTGTGCCATGCTTCTTCGCATGCCTGCTGCCATCGTCATTCTCCAAATCTCCACTTTTGACTTGAGCTCTTGACATCAGCTTCTCATCTTTTCCCCTCCGTCCTTGCTCCCCAGCTCCCCCCACCACCAATACTCAATACTTTATAAATTTATTATTGTTTTGTCATAACTTATACTGCCCAATGTCTCCCCTCGCCCTCTCCACCAATATCTGTCCTCCCAGTCGGGGGTTATGTGTAGATCCTTGTAGTTGGCTCCCCCTCTCTACCCCACCTTTCCTCCACCCATCCAGTAGCTCCTCTCCTACTACTGGCCACAAGGGGTTCATCTGTCCTGGGTTCCTCCCATTTCCATTTCCCACCAGGATACCTCCTCCAGTCCAGCTGGATTTGTAAGGTAGAACTGGGACCATGACAGTTGAGGGGAGGAAGCCTTCATGAACTAGAGGAATGTTGTATGCTTCATTGCCACCTCACTGAACCTTACTGGCCTGTCTTCTCCCCACAACTCCCCTGTGAGAACGTGTCCAATTACCCACAGCTGGGTCTTGGGTCCCCACTCTGCTCTCCCCCGCAGTCGTAGTGATGTGATTTTTGTTCTTTGATGCTTGATATCTGCTCCTTTCGACACACATGATCACACATGCTAGCGTGTTTCTTGCATGTGGGCTTTGCTGCTTCTGTGCTAGATGGCTACTTGTTCACCCTCAAGCCTTTGCGATCCCAGATACTTTATCATTTGGTAGCTGGGTGACATCGGATTTCTCCTCTCTATCTGCATCTGCTCCCTTCTGTTTTCAGTGATCATGTTGGGAGGGTGGGCACACAATAATATGATTTTTGTTCTTTGATGCCTGATCTGGTTCTTTACACATCGCATGTTGCACAGGCTGGTGTGCATCTTCTACGGTGGGCTCAAAAATATTCTGATTCAATGTATACTTGAAATCTTCTTGCCATACCATTGTCCACATCACCTATTCCTTGTGTTTCCTGTTTCTATTCCTCCACCCCTAACCCTTTCTACTTTGTTATTGGGTAAATGCCAATAGTTGATTATTGTAACAGAAGAGTGGATTCAGTTCCAGACTTGAAAGGTGACAAAAGATCACTGTTGTGGGGCTGTGGATGGGAGTTTAATGGAGAAAAAGCTAAGTTTGACACCTGGAAAGAGTTCGGGACTTCTCATGAATAAAGGAATGTGTATGTGTAAAGGTATATATGTAAGTGTATTTGAGCGTGTGTCTAATTTTTCTGTGCTCACCTCTTAAAATGTCATTTCCCCCCACCTGAAGACCAGGCAATATTACCCATTGTGCCTTTCCTGTATGTCCTCTCTAACCTGTCCTTTTCCTAATCTTTTATGCATAAACCACATTCATGCTACAAGTGGGAAAGATACTTGAATCAGCAAAAGCAATTTACTTCTGCACAAGCAAACCTCAATTTTCTACTTCAACAAGACTCACTGCTTTATTATGTCATGTTCCTGACTCCAGAACTGTCTCTTGGTTATAATTTCTGCTTCTAGCTCTTTCTGTCTTGGTGACTTCCGTGAGATCTACTCTGTCTCATGCAGCTTGGCTTTGTGCCACCTTGTTCCCTGCTCCACCTATTTGAGCATGCGGGTCATTCTAAGGCCAGAGTCATATGACTCCTAGCCAAATCCCTCTGTCCACTAGCCTCCTTCCACACTGAAAACGCAGGTACATTTAAGAGTTGCAATGCTTTGTGTGATAATGGGTATGAAATCAGTTTAGGAATAAGAGACAGAAGCACAAAAGTGATGGGAAATCATCATGTATATAACAAACAGATTCTCTAGAGTCTCCCTGGAGGCAGACACTCAAAGTCAGCCACACAAGGCAGATGGGGGGGAATGGCTGTCGCTGTTGTACTCAAGTAAGGAACTCAAACCACAGAGATGCATACCCTGCCCCAGGTCACACTCAGTTACCTAGGATCAGAGCAAGAGATAGAAATAAATCATCCCGGGCCTTAGTTTCAGAGCCTGCCCCTCTTGGCAGCAGGAAGAGCATGACTTCGAAGCACCTCTAGAAAGAGAACATTCACTAGCCCACTAGAATAATGAGAATAATCTGAATATGGTCTACCATTTTCAGAATGACATATTTCCATTTCATTCTAGCTTTGAATATTTTCTAAATTGTTTTAAAGTCACATGTAAATGACCAATTCCTGACCTACTTCTTCCCTCCACTTGGTTTGTAAGATTTCTTGACTCCAGAATGGGTCTCGTGACTCTGTGACTGAAAACAAAACAAAAACAAACATGTAGGTCTCTAAAATGTGTTCCATTTCAAGCATCGGGGACCTGACTCCAAGAAACTTAACCTTTCAAGCAGTGTTTACCCAATAGGAAGTCCAAGGCATGGCGGCTCCAGTGTAGTCTGTTCTTGCAGTTCAATGATACGGTCCCATACCAGGTTGTTTCTGTTGGACTGCCTTGAGCATCCACTCTCCAGCAAGTTAGCAGGGTGATCATACATCCTGGTTTACTGGGAATTCCCAGTTTTTCTGATTTATTTATTCATTATAGCCCTTTCATCTTTCTTTGGTAATGTCTCTGTTTAGATGATCACTTTTATGGTCACCTTCATCACGTTTGGGATTCAGGTGCTAATGGGCCTACATTATCTATTGGAAGAGCAAGGGAATGTACCCCCAGCATGATAGGCTCAGCTGCTTTCTCAATTCACATATATCCTCTGCAAAGCTCAATAACACTGCCCTTCAACCAATACTCATGGCCTCTCCCAACCAAACTCACTGCCATTGAGTTGATTCTGACTCATAGCAGGTCTCTAGGACAGAGTAGACTTGCCTCTTTGAGTTTTTAAGCCTACAAATCTTTGCAAGTGTGGAAAACCTCATCTTTCTCCTTTGGGATGGTGGGTAGTTTTGAACTGCTAGCCTTGTGGTTGGCAGCCAATACGCAACCCTCTGTGCCACCAGTGCTGCCACCAGGGTCACATTCCCAGCCAGCCTGCCATCAGGGTGCCGTTCACGGCCGAACACCTCTGAAATCTAACTATCCAGCTTAGATTCTTAACTCCAGGTCTTTGAAATGTCCACCAGGTGATTCTCTCTAGCTAAAGAGCTACCCTCCTCATTCTCACTTCCATCAAGTCCAGTCTGACTCAGGGTGACAAAGTAAAACTGCCTTGGTGAGTTTCCAAGCTGTAACTACTCATGGGAGCAGAAGGCCTCATCTTTCCCCCACCGAGAGGCTGGTGGATTTAAACTGCTGACCTTGCGGTTAGCAGCCCAACAAGTAACCCATTGTGCCACCAGGGCTCCCTTGGCTACACTAGGCACCTAAAAATCAAGAACTCCCTGATCCTGCCCCATCTCTCTTAGACATCGCCGTTCCAATACTCTCTGTCAATATCCAGTGGTTGGGATCGTATGTCTGGACCCAAAAAGGATCCCTTCTCTACCATTGATGAGTAGTAACAGGTTGCAATTACCTGGAAAGTGAAACCCTCATGACAACCCGCAGTCAGCTTCTAAGGAGCCTGATAACTTCTAAATGGGTACTTTGCATCATATTCCAGAGTCTGCCTGAGGGATGAAGATCCACAGTGGTCACTGGTCTGGACAACACCGGTCCTCTTGGCTTCCGTTTTCCTTCCCCACTCCTACTCTAGTGTTTCCTTGACCTTCCAAATGAACTGTCGGCACTTGATTCCTGGTCTCAAGATGTGTTCCTAGGGCAGATCGATGACAGTCATCATCTCCACATCTCCACATCTGTTGTCTATCTAGGGCCTTCTAGCTCAATGACCACACCCCCACCCAGCCTGCCACTTGATTCAGAAAATTAGGCATCCATCACTCTAACTCTTCCTGTTTCCTTCCCTCTGTTGTTCGCCGGTTGATTCCCCAGGCACTTGACTCAAGTTCCTCTCAGCTGCCACTACCTGGATTCAAACCCTGATCACTATAGCAGCCTGTTCTCTGCTGTCAAGTTCACCTCCCTCCAATCAGTGCAACACACTAACCATCGGTGTGATTGTTCCCATACGCAAACCTGCCCTGGTTATTCCTTTACTTAAAATGTTTCACTGGCTCCCCATTGAGGTCAGGAGAAAATGCCCTTACAGGACAGACCAGGGACTTTCATTTTCCTTTCGCCTTCCTTGGCAGTTCCTAATCGAATATTCAGATCCAAGGTGGGAAACTTGGGGAGTCTTGGACTTAAATCAAGGATCCATAGTGATGTACTGGGTAAGCACTCAGCTGTTAACGGAAAGTTCTGTGGTTCAAACCTACCAGCTGCTCTCAGGATCTGTTTCCAAACTGATTATAACATAGGGGATCCAGGTTTTACTCTGTCCTACAGGACCAAGATGAGTTTGAATCAACTTAATGGTAATGGGGGTTTTTTTTGTTTTGTTTTGTTTTGTCTTGTCACTTGAAAGTACTCCTGTTTTAGACTTGCAGATCTGAAAAATCACCCTGACATATTTGTTGATCTTTTCTGCTCTTTATTCCCGCCTTCTTTAGCTATTCCTTTAACTGTTTGAACAGAATTCTTGCTTATTAATGTCATATTTCAGTCCCAAAGCTCCCTCTACATCCTTATTATCTCTCCCCCCTCTGTCATGCACACATACACACACTCACACACACACAGAGTCTGCCTGTGTAGGATACCTCCTTTTTCCCTTGCCACACAAGGGCAGTCATTCAGGACACACCAGAGGTTGATACTGTGCATTTCTTGGGGGTTGGAGTTCATGATGTCTGTTTATTTTGCATCAATCTGAATCCATGGCATCTTTCCCAAAACCTTACGCACCTCAAAGGGCAGCAGCTATGACACACAACTGCCAGAGAGGATCAAACATTAACCCAGGGTTGCGATCTAGGCCAACAAAAGAAAGAGGCTGATAATTGCCTCCCAAGATATCAATCCCTACCGTACACACACAGGCCCCCTCAACACACACAAAACCTTTATGGCTCTTTCATCCATGAACTTGTCCAATTATAACTGCCCAGCTGTGTCTTTAGTTATATTCAGGCAAGGGGCCTGGAAACCGAGAACGCACAGACCTAATCTAAGCATTCAAGACATTTCTGAGCTCTGTAGAAGTCTTTGGTGGCTGAGATGGCTGAAGACACGGTCATAGCTAACTGTGGCCACCAAAAAGAAAGCCAGACCCACTGGCCTAGAGTCTAACTTGTTGTGAACTTGCAGGACAGAGTAGAACTACCAACGCACCCCCCAGGGTTCCAAGGCTGAAGTCTTCACAGAAGCAGATGGCACCTCTTTCTCTCAGGGGGCAGCTGGTGGGTTCAAACCACCAACCTTTTAGATTGCAAGCAAGCTCACTGTAACCACTGTGCCATGAGGGCACAAATAACACCAGTTGTTCAGGGCTAATGTAAAACCTCAAGAGGCTGACTGAAACTCATTGGGATTGGTTTCTTGTTAGTGGTTGTTAGTATCCAGTCGGAAGCTTTCATTGTGGGTTTTCCTGCCCACCAGATAACTTGAATCCTCTTCCATGCAATGCTTCTTTTCTATCAGCAGAAAAATCTGCATTAACGGAAGGTAGGACCCAAACTACCTCTTCTGCATAAGATCCAGTGCCTGGGGCCCCCTGTGCCCTTAGATGCCCAAAGACATATTTTCTTTTCTTTTGTGTGTGTGTGGCATCACTGCCCTGGTGGGAGTAGGTGGCCCAGTCTTGCTCCTGGAGAGCTGCTGCTGGATTTGAACTGTCAACCCTGTGGGCCGCAGTCCTGCACACAACCACTAGGCCACCAGGTCTCAGCCCCAGGCACATATTTTGAAATCAGAAGGGAGAACAAATGCACTCGGAAAGAGAAAGTATTTTACTATGCTACATGAGTCTGTCTTTATACCAATGCAAGTGTAAAATGTAATGTGCATTGATTGATTAGGTAGAGACCACAAAGGCAAAAGTTCCCAGGGAAGTTAACCAGCCCTGTTGATTGTTGATTGCCATCTCAAGCAACACTACCTGGGGAGAATCCAGCTTTTCCCAGTTTGGGTTTTCATCAATGACAAAAGAGCCAAGCCACTGTTATTGAGGGATCTCACAAGAGAGAAGTCAGGGTGTCTTAGAACAGAGTTGGGACTTGGGGGTCTAAAGCAGGCAGCTGGATCCCTAAAGCTCTCTGCTCAGATTAAAATCATGTCTTCTCTGCCCGCTGGCTGAAATATCTTCATCCTATTTTGATTAATAGGGAGTGGGGGGACCCTTTACATCTGTAGGGATTAATTAAGCCAATGTAATTGCATCCTCTGCTTCCTTACAACAGTTTTTCTCAGATTTTTGTTGCTATTGTCATGGTTGGTTTTGAAAATGCTTCGTAGCCCTACTGCGATCGATGATTTCTCTGCTGGTCAGCCACCAGAGAGATATCCATCATCTTTGTTAACTCCAGCTCTGAGTCCAATGTCTGGTCAGGACGAAGTGTTTAATAAATGCTAATCATCAGATTAATAAAGGAATCACACCTCTCTGGCAAGTATGTGGAAATTAGATTATGTCCGTGGAGCAATTTTGCTTATTAGTAATCTCACGTTTTGTGCGCAGCCTTGGACTCCCAGTTGGTATTTTAGGTGGCTTTCTGGGCCTTCCCCACCTCCCCATGCCCTGCTGTCACCAGCCAACCTCCTCTTTTCTGGGATCTGCCCCTCTGTCTTCTCCATCCCGGGATCTAGGATGGGTCCCGCAGCCAGCTGGGAGCCAGCATGGCCCTTGCTCCTCAGGCATGCACGCACCGGAGCCGCCCGCTTGCCTTGTCGCCCGCACCCCTTCCTCCTGCCACCCGCACCGCCCACCGCCACGCCCTCGCCTTGGGGCTAGATCACCTGTCCCTCCTCTGCCGCCGCCTCCTCTGGTACACTTTCGTCCCCCTCGACTCCCCCTCCGCCGCCGTCGCCTCCCCAAGCCCTCCCCTTCCCCGCTCCTCCCACCCCTCGTGTATATAGTAAAGGCCAGCGCCGCACGCAGCACACACTCGCCCGGACACGGCGCGCACACACTCACGCACCACCCGCGGCGGCGGCAGCGACAGCGGCTCGGTGGTGACAGCGGCGACGGCGGCTCCCGGCCCTGCGCACCCCCTTCAGGCGGGCGGTGGCGAGGCCAGTCCCGAGAGCACCGGCACCCGCGACCAGCCCGAGGCTTCCTGGAGGCGGTGGCCGCGATCGAGGTAGCGGCCGCGGCGGCCCCCGCGCGGGCCGGGCTCCCCGCCCTCTGGCCGGACCTGCCAGCGGCGGCGGGGCGCGCCGGCCGCCGGGCCGGGGAGGGGCCTGCTCGGGGGCAGGACACGGCCGGGCCAGCGCCGGGCCGGCGGGGCGGGACGCGGGCCGAGCGCCGAGCGCCACCGCGGGCGCCCGGGCCCGCTCTGACTCCGGTTCGGGCGCCGCGCGCTGGCCCGGCCGGCCGGGTCGGGGCCCGGGGAAGCGGCACCGGCGGGCGGGCAGGCGGGGGGCCCGGCGTGGGTCACGTCGCCACCCCGCGGCCACCGCACCCGGCCCGGCGCACTCAGCGCCTTCCAGGCCCTTCGAAAGATGGATCCCGTTGACGTATCTGGCGGCCCTGGCGAGTGGGGTGGAAAGTTGGCTTTTGCCAGATCTCGCCGGGGCCCGTCTTTGTGCCGCGCGGCCAGCCCCGCGGTCCCCCAGAACCGGGTGAGTGCGTGCCCGCAGGCGTCCGGGGCTCCGTGCCCGGTGCCCTGCCCGGGTGCCCGCGCCAGCTCGGGCTTTCTGCCACGTTAGGCACCGGGCGGCGTTGTCGCTGCGTTTTTGTGTGTGTTTTTTGTTTTGTTTTGTTTTTTGGGGAGCGTTCCGGTGGTGCTTTCCCTGGCGCGGCGAGTTCTCGGCCGCTCCCCGCGGTGGCTGTGTCGGGGTTGGGGTTGTGCTAAGAGTGTTTGCCCATGACCAGCCCGACTATTGTTCCGGGGAAGCTCCGCCTGGGTGGGGAAATGGCATCCCACCACAGTTGCTGGCGAGGGGCAGAAATGTTGCCAAACAGCTGCTGCTTTGTGTTTCCGTCTCAGAAGTCCCTGGAGTCGATTTAGGGCACGACGGGTGGATGGAGAGAGGGATGGCGCCAGGAGGAAGAAGGTGGCTTCGGCAGAGAGAATTGTCACCCACCCCATGGCACGCACTCAGCCGCCCTTTCTGCCTGCCAAACTTTTATGAATATTCCTTTTGTGGCCAGGGTGTGCGGAGTGAATCCAGCCCAGTGTTCCAGGGAGAAGCCACCAGGCTTCAACAATGGTTTGAGAACTTAATCAATGAGAAAGGCAGGGGGCGGCGGCCGCGGCGTGGACACCAGGCCAGAGGGGAGGTGGCTGCTGCCTGCTGAGACAGGTAGGGGAGGGGTGGGCAAGGCAGGGCCAAGTGCCTGGGTGGTCGCGCGCTGGGGAAGTATGGGTGGCTCTTACCTGTGCCCTCTTGATCCACCCCCCCCACACCCCCACCTCATGCTCTGCCCACCTCCTGGGCGCTAGGGCTGCCAGGGCGGCTAGCAGCAGTGCGCGGCCAGGCCCCCTCAGCTGGCGTTTTGAAGGATGTGTAAATATTTTGCTGAGGATAAGTGACATCAACCGAATGATATTCCACAGAGCCCGGGTGTGCAGCGATGATAAATAGATAGGCCAAACAAAGTTTTGATAGCCGCGTATTCTCAGGGCTCACTCTGTTTCGTTTGGTCTTTGTTTTTTATTGATTTAGCATTATCTCGCATCCTCTGGTGGGATCGCTTTATGGGACTGGTTCTTTGGAGAGCTTCCCTTTGGTACAGAGAGAACAGCAGCCAGCGGGGAGAAAAAAATTCCTCGCTGGGCTCCGAGCTCAGGCGAGATTTGCCTGGCTTTCCCTCCAGGAACCCTGCCCGTTGCTGTGTAGACATCTCCCAGCCGCCCTCCCTTTTTGTCACCAGAACCATTTGCTCATTGACCAGGAGACTTCTGATAACTTTCAAGAGGGAGCCACAGGGTGCCTTTGTTACAGGAGAGGGGCGGTGGCATGGCAGGGGCACAGTTGGGAGGAGAGTGGGGTCCAGGGGGGAGGGGAGCTGCTGGCCAGAGCAGCGCTGGATTTCCACCCAGAGAACTCCCTTCATGTCTTCTGGAAGGTGAACATGAGGGGTGCCACCTGCCACTTTCTAAAGGCAGTGATGGGCTTACAGGCAAACACACACACACACACACAGAGTTCTGGGAGTAGGACTTCTCCTTCCTGAGAAGATACCCACTAGGGGCATCACCGAGGCGCCCTGGCACTATCCCTCCAGGCAGACTGCAACTTGCTGGGCTGCCTACTGCTTTGGGACCCCAAGGGTTCCTTTATAATGTAAGAAAGCCCTGGCCCTCCTGGAGTGGGCTTCCTTCCAAGGAACATGCCTAATTCAGGGACAAATGAGCCAACCCTTTTCCAGGTGATGTCTGCTACTAGCGCAGATAGTTGGACAAGGAATTAAAAAAAAAAAACAACAGAACCTAGCAAAACAAGGCCAGGAGCCAGTGCTCCCTGAGTGACGAGGGAAGGAAGGGCGGTGGGTGCGAGAGGCATGGGAGGCAGCCTGGCTGGATGGGCTGTCGCCCCTGGGGAATAGGGAACTCCTGCTTTAGTGGACTTGGCTCAAAGGGACCAGACTGGCCTCCCCTAAGCCACGTAATCAGAGATGGTCCACACCCAGTGTGCCCTGAAACTATAAGAAAAAAAAAAAGAGCAAATGTCTATTCCCTGGCTCCTGCCCTAATGGTAGATGCCAGGCACAGGGCACATTGGAAGCCTTCCAGGCTTTCCTGGGATGGCGGCATCGATGACCCGATCGGGAAAGGACCCAGCTCACTGTCGCAGAGTCAACTCTGACTCATAGCAGCCCTCCCTAGGGCTTCTGAGCCTATGCATCTTTAAGGGAGCAGCCAGCCTCATTTTTCTCTTGAGGAGCTTGTGGTGGCTCTGAACCACTCAACTCAGTAACTATCTCAAAGGGCCACCAGGGCTCCTGCAGGACACTGAGGTTTGGAATAATTTCCTGTCACGTATTTGATGCCAGACTGTAATGATTATGATTTAAAGCCCACAACATATTCCTCGCTCCCTCCTCCAGGTTTCTTATGTATTTCTCCCCAGGGGTCAGAGTTCTCAGCCCTTGTCCATTCACCAAATGGATATGTACCTGGACAGGCAAGGCCCACCTGAGAGGTAGACCAATCACAATCCATGCTTATATGCCACATAACTAGATCCCAAAGCACCCCTACCTGTTTTATCACATTGCGGACAGATCCCGAGTTTATCTGGTCTTTAATGTGGTGACTTGCAGATGGGTTTTGGATCTCCACTATTTCCCCACCGCTTCACATTGATTTGGTTTCTCGATTTTTATCACCTTGATTTTAAAATATCCGGTCTTTCATGTGTCAAGATGTAAAGACTAGCAACCAACCCGTGATTATACGTCTCAGATCCCAGAACCCCCAGTGATGGCTTCATGAGAATTGGGTTAACAGATGTGGCTGATGGCATGAAGGGTGATGGGGAGGAAGCTATGAATTCTCATGGAGAAGACCCAGCAGAGAGAAAGTGAGAGACTGAAATGCTTGGTTGGGGATGCAAAGTTCTCTGGTGTAATGCTCAAGTTCTAGCTCTCAACGATCTCATGTGGACAAAACTCACTGCCAGTTGATAGCAACCTTATAGGACAGAGTAGAAAGCTTTTTCTTTCTCCCTCCAAGAGGCTGGTGATGTTGAACTGGTGACTGTGAGGTTAGAGGTCCAGCAAGGACCCCACTACGCTACCGGAGTTGTGGACAAGTCCTGATTAAATTATTACAAGCTTCTTGTGGGATGACCACTATCACTCCCATCTTATATGTCATTAGCCTACAGAGTGGAGGAGGCCTTCCTATCAACTCGATCAACACTCAGGTCAACACTCAGGAGCAGAAGGAGGCAGGAGGCAGGGACTTGCTATGCAAATACATTGTCAGAAACAAATCCCTAACCCTCTCCCAACCAGATGGTGACTCTCGAACTCCTAGAGCCCCCAGGTGGAGTCATGATTTGGATCCTGATAGTCCTAACTCTGCCGCCTTCCCCCTCAGAAGATGAGGGGACCTGAGAGAAAGAGGCTCGCCAAGAGGAGAAAGGAGACTCATGGAACATTCCTGTAGGAAAGCCTGTGTGAGGCTCTGAATGGTGTTTGATTTGGGGGATCCAGAGGCTAGCTTGGCTTCAGAGTCACCAGCGCTTGTCTTTGGAGAATGGTTCAGATTGCCACTTCTCTCCCCACACCTGATCAGCAGCAGGGGGTAGGTGAAGGGGGTTTCCCAGCATCTGGGTGCTTTCAGGACTACAGACTTCTCCTTGATGGCTCGACGAGCCTCCGGAGTCACGCTCTTCCTTGTGCTCTGACGGCAGCTGCTGACGAAGAGGCCCTGTTGGCCCCGTGAGCGCTTCTGGATTTTACACCCAACCCTCCTTCCCCCTCCAGTCCAGGACACACACTCTCTAACACACATGCACACGCAGACCCAGGCACAAGTAATTCGATCATGTTTCTGAATCTGCTTCACCAAATTCGATTACGAACCCAGAATTGTTATTGAAGGAAGGGACGTGACTTTGGTGATCTTCTGGCTGAGTCCTTGCTCTGAGAGCTGAGAAACAGTGAAGATGGAGGCAGAACGGTGACAAGATGCCTCGAGTGATCTACACACTGAATTTCACACTGCACACTTAGCTTCTGGGCCTTGTGCACACGTCCGCGCACACCTACACACAAATCTTAATCTCTGCTAAGTGCTCCTAGAACGTCCTACTTTTAATAGTCCCAATTTCTTTTTTTTTTTGCTGGCATTAAGTCCAATCATCGGGTTAGAGAATTAGGAAGCACATCTTGTTCATACTTATCACTGTTCTTCCCTAAAGCTTAAAAAAAATATTTTAGTAATGGACTACCTAATAGAACTGGGGAGAAATACATAAGAAACCTGGAGGAGGGAGCGAGGAATATGTTGTGGGCTTTAAATCATAATCATTACAGTCTGGCATCAAATACGTGACAGGAAATTATTCCAAACCTCAGTGTCCTGCAGGAGCCCTGGTGGCCCTTTGAGATAGTTACTGAGTTGAGTGGTTCAGAGCCACCACAAGCTCCTCTTCTTTCTTCCCTCGAGCCACAAGTGGCTTTGAACTGCTGAACTCGTGGCTAGCAGCTTAGTGTCTAGCCCATGACACCACCGGGACTCCTTCAATATTTGGAATATAGTGGGCTACATAAATATGGGATTAAAGGGAATCTTATCTGTGGGTTTTGTTTTCGGAAGTGTGAATTATGTATCTGTTTCTATCGGTCAAGGCTGCCCTCTAGCAGACTGGCCCACCAAGCTGGCAGCTTCAGACTTAAAGGACCTAGCGATGGGTCCAGGCATAAGTGTAGATGGGAGGCTTTGGGCTGACTCAGTAGCCACAAGAGTCTGGCATCAGCCCACTCTGGTGAAAATCAGAACAAGGAAATAAACCCAAGCCGTGTGTGAGGGAGAAACCAGCAATGCTCAGAAACCCAGTTTCACCCAGTCGTGGTGCCATGGATGAGGAAACCTGACCAAAAGAAGGTTCTAGGGCGGATGGTGGGGGAGGGAGAGGATTTCAGCTGGCACTGTGGTATCATTCCAGCTGTGGCTGGGCATTTCTGGGCTCCTCCCTGACCAGGCTCTGGGCGTGATATGAATAGATGGGAAAGGATAGAGTAATGAACTTGGGACTGCAGTGAGTTATAGATCAGGTGCATGGGGTTCTGGCTCCTCGGGGGATTGCCCCCACAGGGGACCCTTGGCTGACCTCCTGGGCTCCTCAAAAGCAGGCTGTTAACTGGAGCACAGGAAGAATCTGATGTTCTGCTGAAAAATAATTCATTAATAGCCAGGGTATAGCCCATTCCCTGGAAAAGCTGCCCCAGCTGCAGTGTAGCTGCAGTAGCAGACTGGGGTGGGGGTGGGGGGCTTCCAGGGCAGCCAGGACTGGGTGCCTCAGCTATTTTGTTGTTGTTACCTTGGTATGTGTGGCCCCTTTTGTCTTCTAATTCAGAGAAAGGATTGGTGGCCTGGAAGGGTTGAAATGGCATAGCTGTCAGCCATGCATTCTTTCTCTTATGGTTAAGCCTGGGCCCTCTAAGCTTAGTCTAGGAATATAGGTTTGTCCTGACCCACACTTATCCCCAAGCTGGGCACCCTGCAGAGCTACTTGGAATGTTCCAGAGATAAAAGGGATTTTAGGGGATCTCTGTACCTGTCCTTCAGACCCTCTGAAAGCAGTTGACTATAGGAATTCTCTCCTCCTCCGTCCCTGCCCCCATGAGGCAGATGTCCTTTCTTGACTGTGGAATTATTTTGCTTACTATTAATTGGCACAGTGATCCAATGTGTGTGATTCGTCATCGGAGTTTGGAGGACATTTGGGAAACCGGGCAGGCATCACCAAGAGAACAGGCTGCAGGCTCTCTCTGCACACTAAAGAATGATCGAATCTCCAGCAAATAAAACAGGAAGCTTTTTATGCACTAGAAAAACCTGCCTCAAAAAAATTGCAGGAGAAGAGCGCTGTGGGGTGGGGGTGGGGGTGGGTTGTTTGTTTTATAATGCTGCCTGCTCCGAAGTCTGTCCCCCACTAACAAGTAAGGAGAAAGAATGGCATTTCCTTTTGGCTTTTCTCTTTTCACTCTAATTGCAGGTTAAGTAAGATACAGTGTATTGATTTTGGTTTTGTATGGAACATAACTAGATAAACATTTTATTTTATGAGATATTAATTCCCATCCATTTAGACTGATGAAATATGCATCTAAAATGCACAGTAGCTACTCTCACCATTGCGACAGTGTTTCTTTAATGTCCCTAGATTCAGACGGCGAGCCTCTTTTATTGATGCAGCAATGAAGTAAACATGTTCGGAGGCCACATATACACAGACCCACTGCAGGTTTCTAAAAAAAACCAAAAAGAGCTCTTCTCCCTTGGACACTGCTGAAAACACGAGTCCCGATCCAAATGTCACTGGCCTTGATCTAGACCAGGGTCTCTTCATTTTGACCCTATTGACATTTGAGGCGGCTTCCCTCATTGTCCTCTGTAGGTTGTCGCCCATCCGCTCTGGCCTCTGCCTAGGAACTGTCAAAGGAGTCCCTCTCCTCCCCCCGGCCCCCCCGTGCAACAGCCCCGAATGACAAATGACCCTATCAGAGACCCAGTCACCCCTAGGTGAGAGCCACTTGTCTAGATCCCAAATTTCCTGAGTCATTTGTGGTTTGGCGGGAAAATTCCATTGGAACCAATCAGATCGAACATCCCTCTCCCACCTGACTTTTATATAGCATTCAGAGGGGTCATAAGTTAACCGGTGAAACACATCAGGTGCCTGATTTAATTCTAAGGTTGGTGTAAGGATCTTTAAGATTTAGTGTGTGTGTGTGTGTGTGTGTGTGTGTGTGTGTGTGTGTGTGTTTTAAGGCAGACGATTTAATAAGTCCTTGGTAATTTGGGAGTACATGAAAATAACTGAAACCATCTCTTCATTTTCATAAAAAGAACAGGTCTAGTCTCCTCTAATTTCTTTTTCATATGCACCTGATTCCAGACCTGACTTCAAAGCCACCAGGCTGTCTTGCTCCCCTCCTCCCCCTCCTCACTGTCACTGCTTCAGTAGCATCTTAAGCCGGAGCCAATTAATTTCGCCCTTTAGTGTACTTGTGAGTGCGAGGCTCAGAACAGGGTAATAGACTCATGTCAGATGGCAGTAACCCTTCTCCCCAGCAGCAATTTCCCCTGTTTTCCAGCACTGCTGAAAGGAAAAGACCACGCTGTGCCGGGAGAGAGCACTTTATAGAGCGACTGGATGTTGCAATTCAGGTGGCTCCCTGCGACTCTTTTCCGTTCTTGGCACGAGCAGGTGTTCAGCACAGAATCCAACGGAGGGCCACTTGCTTTGACAGCCCTCTGCTCTCTGTGGGAGTGCAGCAGGTCGAGCCTCTAGGAATGCCTTGGCCAGCTCAGGAATGGTGGGCCGGTGAGCCTGTTGGGCTGTGTCCAGTAGGTTT
Source organism: Nesogale talazaci (assembly GCA_004026705.1). Lineage (NCBI taxonomy): Eukaryota > Metazoa > Chordata > Mammalia > Afrosoricida > Tenrecidae > Nesogale > Nesogale talazaci. The sequence goes on from PVJH01001107.1 coordinate 222,656, forward strand.
AGCTCCACTGGCCGATGTTAGGGTACCAGTCGGCCTCGTGGTCCTAAAAGGAGGGCCAGTGAATTGGCTGGTGTGGGCATCAGGCTCAGGCGAGGTGGATGAACAGGTCATTGATGTGCGGCACGTGACTCTGGGCAGCTGAAGTCGCCAGTCTCTCGCAGGCTAGAGGACTGGCTGCAGCCCTGGGAGAAGACACAAGCCCATCAATCTGGGCCGTAGAGGCCAGTCTTGTGAGGCTGAGGCCACGGGGGGGGGGGGGGGCGCCACTGCATGCTGCTGAAGCAGGCAGACAGGTCCGTGTGGTATGTGGCTCCTCAAAATAACAGCGATGGAAATGGCTGTGAAAAACATTTAGACCCTTGTCATGAAAATGCAAACAGCCTTCCTGCTAAAGGGAAAAGCTAAATAAACTCGAGTGCAGCTGTATTAAGTAGAAACAGATTTGAAATTCGGGTTGTTGTCACCCCTCCCCTCCCTGAGACACTTATTTATAGCAGGTTGGGCAAAGGCTGCCACTATCTCTCGCGACTCCGGAAGGCTGTTTTCCAGATGGTCCTGGCTGTTTTTCTCTTTATTAAGCTTTAGCTGAACGTCCTCGCTTGGAAAGGTTCACAGAGACTGGCGTCATTATTTTCTTCTCCTCCTTCTCCTTCTTCTCCACCTCCTCCTTCGTCTTCCTTTTCAGATTACACTAGCCATTGATCGGTTACCAAATCAATGGAGGGCAGTGGATTGAGCCTATGTCAATGAATTTTCTTTTGTCTTTTAGAAACAAGAGAGAGGTCTTAGCAGGCTCAAAATGGGAAGTACCTTTGGACGAGCCACCCCAAACCTTGAAAACCCTGAAAGCAACATGCGCACATGGAATTTGTCTTGAAGTAAAGCAAAGCAAAACAAAACAAAACAATGACCCTCTGTTAAAATTCTGCTGCGGTCCCGGTTCCTTTCCAACAGCCAAACGATGTTCAGATACATTTCAGATGGAATCATTAGCTCGCTCGGCACTTTGCTTTTCTATATAAAAGAAATCACTCGCTGGATTACATATAAAACTATTGCATGTGGACATATCAATAGGAGACCATTTGTCCCAGGATTCTTTTTAGCTTATCCCTTGCAGTTGAAGAAGGTTTGAAAAGACCTCTTCTCCCCTGCCCTTCCCCCATCAGACACACCCACACCAGAAACCTGCTTGTTGACTCTGAGGAGCCAGGCAGCTAGCTAGCTAGGGGGTGTCGAGGCTGCAGCTTGTGACTAAGAGGCGGGGGTGGGGGTGGTGGCGCAGGACCAGGCAGTATTTCATTTTGTTGTGCCAACATCGCTATGGGTTGGAACCCACTCGATGGCACCCAAGAAGTAACAAAGTAAAGCGGAAGAGAAACGACACCATGGTGAGCTTTTGTTTTTCCCAGCAAAACCTTTTCCATCTTCCAGAAGTGCTCATAATTCTAAAATGGCCTTTCCAGCTGTTGTTGGTGTTAAGGCCTCTTGTGAGGATGATGGAGATAATATGTGTACGTTCCCACCTTCATTTGACCAAGGAGAAAGTTATCCCACTCATAATGGACACCCCTTGGCCCCAATTTTGATTTCATGTCCGTTAGGGAAGACTGGGGTTTCCCTAAGAAGCTTGAGAGGAGCAGGAAGGGAGCGGGGCTCTGTGATGACCCTAGGAAGGGTCCCAGATCTGCTGGCCTGGGTCTGGGACTCAGACTCTTCTGACCTCTCTTGCACAGAGAGCTGGGTGTGTCCAAAGCCTGACTGAAGAGTGGAACTGCTTTCTCACGGGAGTTGGAAAGGGCCAGACTGGCCTCTGGGACATTAATATCTGAGCATTGAGCCTCCGCTCTGAGCCCTTTATCCCCGGCTCCCAGTGCCAACTCAACTGGCAGTTCATATGGACGATTGGGCTCCACCGCTCTTATCCCCAAGATCTCTCCTCTTCAGTTCTCTCCTCAACTCCGCCCATCATTACCTTCTGCGCAGACCTCTGTGGCTCCCCACAAAATCCCTCCCATCACCCTAACGTCTATTCCTGACTCCTACTGGTCCTCCTTCAGCTGTGGTCCACTCCCATGCGTCTACTGCTGCTTGCCGCACCATGTCTTCTGGATCCATCACGCTAGCTCCCGAACAGCCCATGCCTCCCTATTTCCTACCCCTAGGAATTGACTAGGAAACCCTTTCTCCATTTTTCCAATCCAGTTCTCCCCCACCTGTTCTCCATTCAAATAGCCAGTCTGGCCTTCAGTCCAGGATTATGGGTGGTCTCTGGGTTGCATAATTGCTTGCGGCTGGGTTTGATTGCTTATACGGAGCAACGTTTCCGAGAGAGTTGTGAGATCTCTTGGGGGTCTTTCTAGAGGAAGAAAATTGAAGCGACAAGCTTCCTGTCACAGAACTGCCTAGGATTTGTGGTATTGGTGGTTTAAGGGGAGATCAGTCTGCCTAAACGGAGGCGCTCATGCTTCAAGGGATTGCTGCCTTGCTCCACGTCACCTGGATCTCCCTTCTGGATTAAAATGTCACCTTTCTGGCCTGCTGGCAGAGTGGCTTTACTGGCTGGTTCTGCTGAAAATAGAGCCACTTACAGAAGGCTCTGAAATGTGTATTTGAAATGTGTTGGAAGGAGCTCATCCTAGCCAAGCCTATCCCGGCCCTTAGAAAGCATCTTCAATGATGGCTCATAAAAGCATGATAGCAGCAATGTCACCTAGAACTTCTCCAGTGCTTGCTACAGGCGGGGCAGCTGCACCCGGTGATTTACATAGAGGATGCTATGCCCAGCTCTGTAACATTCGTACAAGATAGGCGGATAGTATGAGCTTCATGAGAGGAGGACTCAGAAGCGCAGAGAAGTGAACACCTTCCCCTAAGTCACGCTGTTTCTAGGAAGTGGAACTGAGACTTGGTTCATCGTGGTGCAGTGAAACTTTCTGTGGTGCTGAACGGGGTCCCTCCTGTCCTCTATGGTAAGCCCTAGCTACCTGAAGCTGTGGCGTACTGGAGATGGAGCTCATGAGGCTTGCAATTTTTAATTCTTTAATTTAATTTCCAATGTGAATGACTGTATGGGGCTGCAACCCCACTGGGTTGGTCCGCACAGGGTAGAACAGGCATTTTTTACTACTCCCCACCCCTAGCTCCTAAGGATCTTACTTCCGCCCCCTCCCAACGCAAGACCACACAGCTCTTCCCTTCTGAGAGTTCTGCAGATTAGTGACTTTCAGAGATGCTCCCTTGCATTCATCATGTGGAGGCCTCTTTCAACACCAATTCCTGCTGCCCCGCCCCTCCCCCCTGAATTACTGATTCACTGGGACCTTTGTGGTGGTGCTGAGTTAATTCCAACTCCCAGTGATCCCACAGGCTAGAAACCAGCCCCCAGAAGGTTTCCAAGAAGCTCTGCTAGTGCAGTGTTAAGTGCTCCATCATGAACTTGGAACAGCAGACCTGATAACAGCCCAGCAAACCCTATGGCGTCATTCTACCATGTCCTCTGAGGTGCCTATGAGTCCGAATCCCCTTATTGGCAGTGTGAGTTCGGTTCTTTAGGGGTTCATCTTTGCTGAGCAGATCTTGTCAGGTATTCTTCACTGCTGGATAGGTTTGAACCTTTCAGTTAATGGCTGAACAGGTCACTGTTGCCCCACCAGGGCTCATAGCAATATCCACGTGTGAATGTGCCATGACCTTCCCTCCTGCACTTTTTCTAAGAAGAAGTTCATCTTCCGGTTCCAAGTTGATTTGGGTGACAGGTGTGGCCACCCCCTGGGAGGTTTCTCTTTGTGACATTCATGTGGCTGAGGGGCTAATTGGAAAGGGACACGAGAGAAAGACAGAACTTTCTCCTTCCATAAAGAGTTGCAGTGTCAAACACTCACAGGGACAGTTCTTCTCTGGTTTAGAGGGTCACCAGGAGTCAGTGTCAACTTGATGGCGGTGAACCGGAGCGTCAGCCAGGATGGAAGCAAACACACAGACGTGAGAATTGGTTGACCACCCCGCCGTAGGGGGATCCCGTGGCAAGAGAATTCTATCTGCTGTCTGACTTCTGCCATTAAACGGGGCCAGAAAAGACAACCGGAAGGAAAAAAAAGAGGAAATAAATCCAACAAGGGAGACAATCAGAAAATGGAGCTGGACTTTTCCCTGAATTTTCTTCAGCCTCATTGAAGTCTTTGTCCAGGTAGACAGCACGAAGCCAGATGGTATGGGGCGAGAGGGTTGCTGAGGGCAGGTGAGCAGCAAGGGGACAAGGGATTAAAGACTTGAAATGGCCCTGGCTGTTGTGACTGTTGATCTAGGTTTCAACAGTATTGAAACGAGTCTTGTGGGTTTTTTTTCTTTTCCTTTGGTTTGGGGGTTTGCTTTTTAAATACAGGTGTAAAGAAGTAGCGGGGAAGAATCCTCATGAGAGTTGACAGTAAGCCGCTTCTCTTATGTGTAAAACAAAAGTTAACTGTGGAAATCATCTTTTTTCTCTAAGTGTGCATGAATCAGTGGGGTCTTTTTCCTATAGAAAATCAGCTTTTCCCCTAACCCCTTGCCCTAACTCAGAATGTGTGTGTGTGTGTGTGTGTGTTCGAGGCGGGGGGGGGGGGGGGGGGGGGGGAGAGAGAGAGAGAGAGAGAGAGAGAGAGAGAAGTCAGCTCTTCCTAAGGCTCTCGTACCAATCTATACTGATTTAGCTCACCTTGGAGCCTGGCAGTGTACACTCTAGCCATTGGATGCTGACAATGTGTTTAATATTTTTAATATGCAAATGGTTGTCCTGATTTGCCTGTTTCCAGAAGCAAAGCTTCAGAGACATGAGTTCAAGATCGCCTTTCTATTGTTACAGAAATTCTCACCCCCATTAATTGGTGGCAAAATGGCCAATTGATGTCCTTAGAGTCCTGCCATTTAGCTCTGTGCCATCTACCCAACTTGAGAGCTCAACCAAGATCAGCACATCCGTGCCCTGCGTGCCCCCCAACCCCCGTCCCTCTCATCTCTGTCCTTACCCCTCATCACCTTCTTTTAGTCAGCTGTACCTTCTCACTTCCATTATGGGTGGTTAAAGCAAGAAAACTCCTCATCCCCCTTTGTGTACATGCTTCTTTTCCTTCCTTTAAATGTATTGCAGGCCACCTCCCTCTCTAATGGACAGTACCAGATGTGCCCGCCCCATCCCGCAATTCCTTTTTATCCCTTCAGTGGAAAGGCATGAAGAACTTCCAGTTTCCAAATTCCAAGATGGAGTTGAAACACCTGGCCAGGAATTTAATCTGTGTGATCGCATTTAAGCCCGCACGTAGTCGTCCATTCGGAAACAAATCTTTTCTTTTACAGATAAGGAGACCCAGGCAGTCAGAGGTTGAGCACTATAAGAGGGCAGGCTGTGAGCAGGGTCGTGATCCCCAGTCATTACAAGGAGGCCAGTGTTGTTACTGAATGGTAATATTGGGGGGGGGCAGGGTTTGCTCTTAATCCCTCCTAGAGTGTGAACCAGGAGGAGGCAGCTGGAGAAAGGGAAGCAGACGTTCTGTGGCAGGCATGGAGGGAGGGAAGTAGCTGGATTCTCGAAGTCTCGAGGACCTGGACTTGGTCATGGCTGCTGCTGGTGGAGATGGGTTCCATCCAGTGGATGTCAAATCCTAGGCAGCCCGAAGTGCTGGTCAGGTTTCCTAGCCTTTCTTCTGGATGAGACTCTGGTCTCTCCCAGGGAGCTGCTGGGTTAGGTGGAACCATCAACCTCTTGCTCAAGCTACTGACTATTGAACCATTTGTACCACCTGGGTGAACCCCCCCTGGTCTCCCTCCTTTGAGTCCCTGGGTGGGCCACAGAACTGTGGAGAGGGAAGGGAGAGAGTGGGTACCTGTGCCTCAGTTTCTTTGACCAGCCATGACCGGTTTGCAGTCTGAAAATCTTGGCACGGGTCCAGGTAGCCATCCTCTGCGACTCAGGTTCTGACGGAGGTGCAATGCAAATCGTCCACAGCCAGAAACGGACTGTGGCGACGACTGCACAGCTCTTCTTAATATGATTCAACAGTTGAACGGTACGGTCTGCGAAGTCTATGCCAATCAAAGGATTTTAAATGAAGAAATTGTCAGCAACCTCCGGCAGTGCCCACGTCGACAGGGTCCAGCTATGGAAGAGGATGGGGCCCTGCCAGTACAGTGACTAGTTGTCCTGTTTTGCCAGGGATTGTAGAGGTTCCTGGAATATGGGACTTGCAGTTGTTGTTAAACTAAGTCAGTCCTGCGCAAACTGGCACAAGTCCGTCATCTACCCAGTCAAAAAGGGTGTTGCATGAATAGTTTGGCTAGTAAGGACCAGTGGAAATGCTATGCACTGGGCACTTAGTTGGGGGGGGGGGGGCGTTGCCCCTACAGAGCAGAATGGGAGCTGGGAATAGAATACATGAAAACATCCCCCAAGCCATTTCAAAGTGTTTCTCTTATTCGGAATGAATGGCTTCTCTTAAAATAGGAGCCTGAGCGCTCCAGTCTGCATTCCTGGAAGCTAGGTTGGGCCATGGGTCCTTTGTGGTCCTGCCCATGGGAAGTCTTAGCCAGACATCTCCAGTACATTTCAAGTGAGTAAACACAGTCTTTGTTACTGCTGGGAGCTGGGCCTCACTTGTCCTTAACCAGACATAGGAGTATTTTCCAACGGTGTCTTGGGTGAAAAAACGTTGCTTTATATGATACATTCCGGCATCCATGATCAGTAAAGACTTTCACCTTTGGTTTTGAAGGAAGGCCGGCAGCCAGCACGCAATGTGATTTGTCGCCACAGACCCATCTGATCTTCAATTGCCAAGTGTTCCTGTTGTATGCCATCGAGTCCATCGCAGCCCGTGGTGACCCTAGAGTTTGGTAACCTGTCACTCTGGGCAGCATGTGTTTAGAGCTTTTCTCCCATGCAGCCGCGGTGGATTTGAACTACCGACCCTTGCGTTAGCAACTGAGCTATTAAGCATTGCCTCGCCATTAAAGCCACCAGTGTGGCCCCGTCAAGTGACTCTCGCGAACCAATATGCATAGCTCTTTGGCAACCCAATGACAATTTAGCAGAAGTCTTGAGAAATCTCCCCTTCCCTCCCTCACTCCCAACTACAAACACTCCTCTTGCAAAATCAGCCTCAGGACATAAATGGGCAATGTCTTGGAAATGCTAGGCACTGAGGAGCACTTGGCAAAGGCAACTCCTGACAGAGAGATGCAGAGAGTAAGGTGATCCCGTCATCTGAGAACCTTGGTGACAAAGGGAAAGCACTCAGCTTCCCTTCCCGAGGTGCCATCTGAACCCACAGTAGCAGGAATAAGGACAGTGGACTAGGTGGAATTGCGCTCACTGCCATCAAAGCGATTCAGACTCACACAGGCAGGGGAAAGGAGGAAAGGGAAAAGGGGGGTGAGGGAGGACGGGGGTGGGGGGGGGAATCACGAATGAGATTCCTTTGATCACATGGCTCAGATTGCAAAGCAGCCAGAAAAGCCCCATCAGGGTTGTTGCTGTTAGGGGCCATGACGTTATCTTGTTCACTCTAGTCCCCTCCCCCCCAACCTGAATCACCATCCCAAACACCGCCGAGGTCTGCACCACCTCCATGGTCATGGTTATGTTTGAGTCCATCCCATTGAGGACTTCCTTGCTTCACGGCTCTCAGTTTTACCAAGCACAATGTCCTGGCCCAGCCAAATGCGCCCCGCCCCCCCCCCCCGGCAATGTCTCTAAGAAGCCCTGATGGGCTCATGGCTTAGCAGTTTACCTGTTGCTCTGTGATCTGCAAGGTCCAAAGTTTTAAACCACCAGCTGCTCTTTGGGAAAAACACTGGGCATTCCATTCCCATAATGTAAAGAGACCAGATTTTAACATTGGTAAAGCAGAACACGTTTGACCAGCGTGGGGGGTAGGGTGGGAAATAGAGGGGCTATATTCCCTTCTCATTCTCCCGCCGTTCCCTAGCTTGTCGTGCATTTTTTTCTAAAAATTGGGACTTTTTTTAAATGCCGCAGGACGCGGGAAAAATGGTTCAAAATCGGGACTGTCCCGCCAAAAGCGGGATGTCTGGTCACTTTACCGTAATGTGTTATCCTCACAAAAATCCTCGGGGGCAGTTCTACACTGTCCTATATATACGGTTGCCATGACTCAGCATCGATTCGATGACAGTGAGTTTGGTGTTTGAGTTTTCATTGGCTAGTTTTAAAGAAGTCAATCTCCAGGCCTTTCTCCTTACTCTCTTTCTCTGAGTCAAGAAGTCTGCTAGAACCTGTCCATCCTGAGTGACCTTAAAATACTGATGGCACTGCTTTCAGGATCCCAGCTGCAAGCAAGCCATCACAATACAACAGCCTGAAAAATGCCTCATGTCCTCAACACTGTCCTAAAATGAGCCTGAAGATAGGCTTTGCGCCTTTCTGTTCACACTTGTGGAAAATTGTCTGCCGAATGAATGTTCTTTCCAAAGGATAAAGGATATGATGGGGGGTGGGGTGGAAATGATTCAATAATAGAATCAGCACTTTCTGAAGGCGTTCTGTTTCATGTGCACTATGAACAGGTCAGAATTTTTAAGCAGTAAGGGGATATGGCTTATTCTTTTCTTGAAATGTTTGGTTTTTAAAGCCTAGTACACATGGATGAGAGACATCCTCAAAATCATCCATAAAGGATTTTTGTTGTAGCCTTTCTGTCAAAAATCCTAACAATTTTTTACAGAAATGTAAATGCATATATTTTTAGTGCATGGTGTGAAAACTCTCCCTACACCTGCATGGAGATGGACATAGACCACATGAGCCCTCCTGGCTCAGCCTTAGACCAGACTGTGTCTTTGCGAGGGCAGTGTCTGGGGCAGAGAGGTGCCAGGATGCCAGTCGATCACCTACTCTTGGCTTTACCTGGGCCAAAGACAGCCCCCACACTTGTCCTCTGACAGCCCCAGCCAGGTCTTACAGGCCGACACATGTCTGAGAACTGGGAGGAATGAGGCTCGAACAACAAAATGGACACGAGTCCTCAGGATGGACTGCTTGGCTTTCTAGAAAGGGAATTCTTGCACAGCTACTAAAATGAGTTCCAGGGGAATGTTGTCCTCCAACTTCCAAATGGGAGAGTGAATGATGATTTTGGTTTCCTCGTCAGGTTCATTGTCTATTTTGAGGTATGCTTTGCTCCCTTCTCTCGTCGCCTCAGGAGGCACACACTCTCGGGCATAAGGCTAGGGAACAGACATCGTAATGTATCTGGAACAGCATCAGAAAAGGACTTCTTTGTCCTCCTGGGCTGTGTAATGCCGAAGGATTGAATGTTCGCCAAGCTGTCGGTGATTTGAAACAAATTCCCTAACCCCCTTGGCCCAGGGCTTTGCTCTGCCTGCGATGGAAAAGAAATAACTTTTAATAGAAAACTCATTGCTAAAATCAGAGATAAGATTTCAGAGTGAATTTTCTCCTCAGAATAAAATGAAATATTAAAGATATTTAAGGATGTGATGGGAAAGGGGGAGGAGGGGGAGGCGTTGAGGGAACTTTATTCCCGAGTTCTTGGTTAACAAACGATGTTAATAAAAATATTTAGACTTTCGTGCTGCATAATGCCTTTTTATTCCTGGGGAATGGGGCTGTTTGTATACACAGATGTTTCCTGTGGCCCTTCTATCATGACTTCTACTTTTTCTGAAACACAATTTCTAGCAGGAAACAGAATCTTCAGCTCAGAACCACAGCCCCTCGCTGGCTCTGCTGGTTTGAATTGAGGGTATTTTCATGGCTAGCTTTGACATTTGGAATGGGAGGATGGGTCACTTCTGAAACATGGAAACTCCTGTGAAGACCGAGACAGTGTGGTCAAGCCCCTACGACAAGAGACCTCTCTGGACACCTCTTTCTTGGCTTCTTGGTGATCGCTGGCAAGTTTGGGGTCCAGGCACAGTGTTTACTAAGGGCCTGGCTGACATTGCTGTCTCTTCTCACGCTCAGGGCAGCTGCGAGGAACATCTGTCCTTCCACCCCCACTGAGCTGTGCTGCCATGTGATTGCCAGCCTGGCCCAAGCATTGTTCTCAGTGACTTTCCAGTCCCAGGAACCGTGCTCATTGGTACCGTGCCTCCCAGGAGTGCTTGGGAAGTATGCGAAGCAAGGACGTGAGGCTTTACACAGCAGCGCTGAAAAACAGCAACAAATCAGATGAACCTGCTTACGTGGAAAAAAAAATAAACGGCATTAGGCCCTAAGGAGAAACAGGATCCAGTCCCAGTTACCTGCTTTGGTGACTCACTCCTGGGAGTGGAGCCTGAACCCTCAGGCGGTGGGTTGTAGCTAGAGGACGTAGAGGGGCACACTGCCCTGTCTGCCTGCCTGGCTAGCCAGTGACCACACCAAAACCAGGGAAGGAAGCAAAGGCACCCCAGGAAGCCTCATGGGGATTTCGTTTGTGTTTGTGATTCTTTGTAGTTCTCCATTCTTTCAGCTCGTAGTCAGTTTTCCCCCGGACAGTTACCCAAGTAATAAATACGAATTTCAGAAAATCTGCTGCTACCCGATCCTGTAGCAACGACCATCTCCCGGAGTTTGAGGGAATCGTTCCCAATTTTAGGTCCGTGGAATGGTTTCCAATCCATTTCCCCCCAATTATCAACATGAGGAATGAGAAGGGAGCTCTGTAGTCCTTTCTCTGGTCTAATGAACTCTGGTGGACGCTGACAGCTCGATCTTCAGCTCCCTCGAGCTTCGGCTCTCAGATTGGTTTCCCAGTACCTGGAATAGCCTCTGGCTCCTAGCCTTGGGGACTTTCAGGTACTTCACACCCCTACCAGGAGGGGCACATTGACCCCTGAGCCCGATCTCAAACCAATGGCCTTTGCTGCCATTGCCCGCTGGGCCTTCTGTCCCAGGCCTTCTGGAGGGAGGGCTGGAAGCAATGACAGCTAGTGGTGATAAGCGACCAACCCTGGGAGGCAAACAGATCGAGGCCCTAGGTCTGTTGTTGAGGATGTAATAAGGCAAGTATGTTGCTCTCTCTGGGCTCGTTGAGAAAGTGGGCAGCAGCAGTATCAGCCTGGTGGTATGAGTGACAAGGATGCCTGACCCAAAGCAGGCATCCAACATCCGAAGCGCTAGCATGTTGCCCAATTCTCTTTTCTGTGGCAGCCTGGCTCGAGAGGCCGGGGTGGGGGCAGGAGGAGGGCTCCGACCATTGTGTCTCTCTTCCCATTTGTAGTCGTTGCAGCTAATGAGCAGGAGTGGATCTCCGATGAGGGACTTGATTTGTAGCTTCTGTGTCAAATACATCAGAGGAACCGGCGGTGCCTCGAGTGGCTTTTCTCCTCGCCTCTCTTGTGTGCATCCCCTTTCCCAGCACATGCTTCTCTGCAGCAGGTGTTTGGGGCAGAGCCACACGCCCCCCCCC